>PVKB01000622.1:60905-79975 GCA_004027205.1 Ctenodactylus gundi | reverse complement strand
TTTTCAGTTCTAAGAAAGAAGTTGAACTGTGTTTCTTATTTCATCCACTAGGTGGTACTAATGGAGACCCTGGTAGGACAAAACCTTTTTGGATAATTGAAAATTTTCAATCTTTTTTTTTTTTTTTTAAAAAAGGTCCTTTTTATTAACTGAGAGAGGGCTATGTTTCTTTGAAGGAGGGGGGCGGTTATAGCAAACTTAAAACGACAGTCTGAATGAACACGGTCTGAAGTACAATTTCTAGGTTTGACAGGTTCACCACATCAAAGTCTTTGAGTGGATGGAGTATCAGCTATTTGCAAACAGTAAAGAAGGCATTTTCTCCACTTCTGCAAATGAAACACAGGGGAAAAAACACTGCTATATATATTCCAAATAAATAAGTCTCGGTTTCAGTGCTAAAAGAACAGCAGGAATGGTACACGTGGGCATCTTGTGGTTAAGAAAGGATCTTGTGGTCAGAAAGGATCTTTTTTACACTGGTCTGATTTTAGAAGCACAACAGCAAGATGTAGCACTACAGACACATTGATTTCAGCTGTTCAAAAATGGGTCATTTTTAAAAAATGGTGTTTTGCGTTTGTATGTTGAGGTCATCCAAACTTGTAGTTGATTCAGGAACCAGTTTCATGTTGTGTTCACACTCACTACTTACACTGCCATGGTGAAAATATGGAGGAGAAAAGTGTTTGTGTCTGGGAAGCATATGCCTTGTACATTTTTTATAATCTGCTTCTGTAACATTTCTGAGTTGTGTTTTTAATTTCCAGAAACAAGCCACAGTGATAAAACAATCAGAACATCAAAAGGTTTACGATTGATGCTTAGGGTCATCTGACCTTTGCTGGCCAATAGACCTCCATGGCCAGATTAAATTACAAGAGTCATAACTTTTTCAAAAGCTAATTTTTTTCTGTATTTTCTGTACAAAACTGCCAATATCATGAGTAGACAGGGAAAACCAGAAGGGAGAAGGAAAGTGATGATCCGTTGTGTTACCTTAAAGAAGCAGCAGTTTGGAGATAGGTGCAGTCAGCCAAACTTGGTGCCGTTGCTTTCAAGGATCCATACTTGCATTGTTCACATGTATTCGTGTTACCAAAGCCAAACCAGATCATCGTTTATTGTAAATAACACTTTCCCCCAGACCTACCATAAAGTTTCTGTGAAGTGTTGCTTCCAGTTGCAATAAAAATCAGTGAGTTGCATCAACAGAAAAAAATAAAAAAGGGTCCTATGTAAGGTAGATTTTTATCACTCAGAAAGTGCTTGTGTTTCATTAAGTATTGAATGCAATAATTTTACAATCAAACCAAAACCTTTCATTGTGCTGAAGTGAAAAAAAAAATTGGGAGTTTCTTTAAAACATTTTGTACAGTATACAGTTGTTTTGAATATGTTTTGGGTAGGGTAAATTCTTTCTGTGGCTGCATAAAAATATTTGTATATTCAAGTATGAAAAAGAAGACCAAGAAGTCAGATGGAGTTAGAATTATTGTAGAATTTCTCCTAGCAATGTCTACAAGCTGAATTTGTTGGACAATAAGGCTCTAAGCTTTCTTGATAGTGTTTATGAACTATGTTGATATGAAAACACAGCTAGAAACTGTTTGCTTGAAAGGTGCACAATCTTGAAAGAAAGAAAGCTCACAAAGAGGACACAGGGCCATGTTGAAGGAGAGGGAGCTGGTCTGTTCTGCTGCTGGGACGGGCATGGTTTACACTTATGGATGATTTCACTTGACCATGATACATTAGTCCTATATGTTTTGGGACTGTATTGCTAATATTTTATTAAATGTTTTTAATCTATGTGAACGAGAGGTGTTGGTTTGCAGTTTTCTTTTGCATTGTCTGCCTAGGTTTGATTTTATTATAATACTTGTGACTTGAGAAGTGGTTTCCTATTTTCTGGAAGAAATTGTGCGGGATTTGTATGATTCTTACCTTAAAGGATTGGTAGATTTCACTAATGAAGCTACAGGGGTCAGGAATTTTATTTTTTCAAAGATTTTTTTTAAGTAAAAAAATTCACTTTGTTTACAATGTCAGGCTTTTTGGGCTGTTGCTTCTTGAATGAATTTTGGTAGTTGGTGTCTGAACTCTGTGTCATTTAAGTAACCAAAAATGAAATAACTGTGGGCATCAAGTTACGCTATGTTAGCATTCCCTGGTTGTCCTTTAAATGTTTGCAGCATCAGTAGTGATGCTCTTTCTTTGATTCTTTATGCATATACTTTGTGTCCTTGTTTGTACTCTTGGTTAGTATAGCTAGAGATTTATCAGTTTTGTTGATGAAAATAGCCAAGTTTTGATTTCATTAGCTGTTTTTAATACTTATTTTTAATTTCCTTGATTTTTGAACTACTCTTGATTAGTTTCTTTCTTCTGTTTGCTTTAATAGCTTTTTCTTCTTTCTTTAGTTTGGAAAGGTGGAATCTTACAATATTTATCTAAAATCTTTTAGTGTTTGCCCTAAGGGCTACAAAATCACTGTAAGCACTTTTTTAGCTACATTCCAGAAACTTTGATATTTTATGCTTTCATTTTTATTTACTCAAATATATATTTCATTTCTTTTGAGATTTCTTCTTTGACTACAAGTGTAGTTAATTCTCAAATATGTGTGTAAAATGTATTTTGGAGATTTTTCATTAACTTTTTGTTAAGGATCTCTGCTTTGGTTCCACAATGGTCTGATACCATGCTTTGTGCTATCTCTTCTTGCCCTTTCTCCATGATAGCTATAATTCACTTTCTGTTGTTCTTTTCTCCCCTTGGTCTGTTCAAGCCGCCCTTGCTATTCGTCAAACACACCAAGTACATATACATATACTTTAAGCATTTTGTGCTTATTGGTTCTTCTGCTTTTAGGTATTTTTTTTCTTACCTACCTGTATTGTTAGCTCCATAATTTCTTTTACACATTTACTGAAATGGGAGTTACTTTTTTAATCTCAGGTAATGACACCATCAGTGTATTGATACTTAATGCTATGGTTAAAAATCTGGGAGTATCTCAGACTTTCCCTGTTCTCATCACTGATATT
The DNA here is from genome assembly GCA_004027205.1 of Ctenodactylus gundi. Lineage (NCBI taxonomy): Eukaryota > Metazoa > Chordata > Mammalia > Rodentia > Ctenodactylidae > Ctenodactylus > Ctenodactylus gundi. Next base: position 76,925 of record PVKB01000622.1, on the reverse strand, counting down.
TAAGGAAATTAAATTATTTTTTCATAAAGCAGAAAATTTACAAGATTTCTGTAGTTTTCTACTATGCACATTGAAAATAAGTACTTATTTAGTCAAAGTGGTTTTTATGTATTTGATTAGCAAAAACCTGCTGGAGGGGAGGTGTTTAAAATTCCTGTGTTTTTACCTTTTTTTTTTCTCTTAAAGTTATGCTGGGGATTAAACCGAGGGTCCTAGTGCATTCTAGGCATGAGTGCTACCATTGAGCTATAATCCTAGTCTAATGTTTTTACTTTGAAAAACACTTATTTTTTAATCTTGTTATACTAGTTGACAAATAATGCGGCCTCTGGTTCCTTTTTGTCAGTAAAAAAATATTTTCTAATGTTCCATTAGGAACATTAACATGTACGTATATTTTATTAGTTTACCTCCGGCCTTTTATTTATTATGCAAGAATGAATTTTATTAGTTTGCTTCTAACAGTTTATTATCAAGAATGAATCACTATGCAAGTTTCTAGACTAATTTTGTTCTTTTTATTAGTCAATTAGAGATGTATAACCTGTGTTGTTCTTTTAATTTTTGTTGAAAAAAGGAGTGTAGCCACTAGCCATCTGTGTGACCTTGGGGACATCATTTGGTTTCCCTGTGTTCTGTCAATAAAATGTGGGAGACTTTCTAGCAAAGGTATTAAGATTCTTTCTTGGACTATGAATCTCTAACGTTACTGATCACCCTAGTTATAAACTTACCTCAAATGGTTTGTACATCCAATTTTCTTTTATTATCTCTAATTTAAAAATAAACAGACAATCCAGAAAGAGCTCAATGTATATCGAACAGTTCTGATTCCTTTGTTTGTTATTTTAAAAAATATTAAGTTCACTTTTTTGCCTGTTATAGCATATACTCCTCTTGAATCTTTTTTTTTTCATTTTTTCCCCAAGTAAACAGTATATAAATAAGAATGGAAAGACTTGTTGTTTTATCAAATCACATTTTGTAGTAGAAATCACTACCTATTATCGTTTTTAAAATTCTGTTATACTCTTTAGTTTTTTTCATAATTCCCATGTAAATAGAATGTGGACCTAGTTTTGTGACCTGAATATGAAAATATTGACATTTTGGGATTCAATGTGTGTGTGTGTGTGTGTGTGTGTGTGTGTGTGTATGATCGTTGGAAAAGTCATCAGTATTTTTTCTTAGTTTTTTGAAGTCATTTATTCATATAAAGAACAAAAATCAATCAATGATACTACCCATTTGGTTTGATGAACTTTTGCCATCATTTAATGAGCTTCATAATTCCTCATTTATAGACAGACTTGTCTTTATTGGCCAAAAAACAAACAAACAAACAAAAAAAAACAAAAAACTGAGCAAGGCGATTTTTAACCTATCCTGAATTGAACCACACAAGGAGTTTTGAAGAGAGTGAAGCAAGAGGAAGTCTGACAGTGCGAGGTCAGGTGAGTGAGGTGGGTGTGGCAACACATCCCAGCCAAGCTCCAGTAATTTTTTTTTTTTTTTTGATACAAAGTCTCGATCTTTAGCCCAGGCTGGTCCTCAACTCACTGTGTAGCCCAGGCTGGCCTTGGTCTCATGGCAGTTGTCCCGCCTCAGCCATCTGAATGCTGGCATTACAGGCATGTGCCATCACACTTGGCTTTATGTGGTACTGAGGAATCAAACTCAGGGCCTTGCACTTGTAAGTCAAGTGCTTTAACCACTGTGCCATTCATCTAGCCCAATGTTTGATGGGCTGCTGTTATGTTTTAGATCTGGAATGTCCTCAAATGTCTCATATATTTGGATGTTATTGAATACTTATGGAGCCATAGTCTTTCAAGAGGTGGGTTCTGGTTAGAATGGTATGGAACACCAGGGCTTGACCTGGAAGGGGTGGATCATTGGGATGTGACCTGGAAGGATATTTGCTAGCTCTACCCTTCCTTGCTCACCTGGCTTTCTATCTACTGTGCCTTGAATGACCGTTTTTCTTTTTGGGCCTCTGCCATTCAGTTGCCATGAGTGGACTGAGACATTCTGAAACAGTGAAACCAAAATTTCCTCTCTTAAGTTGTGGGAGTTGGGTATTCTGTCTCAGCAGCAAAAACGAAGCTAAGACAGAAATTGGTTCCAGAGAAGTAGAGTCATTGAAAAGACTATGGTTTAGAAACCTTTAAAACTGATTGGCAGGAGGAGTCTGGAAAGGTTTGACAATACTGGCTAGAGAAACATTGGAATGCAGGGAGCCAAGCCTGATAGGAATTTCCAGTTGGAGCTCAGAAGACCAGAGTGCCGAGGGAACTGCTGATTGGAAGGCTGGGCTATAGAGGTTTAATATGGGAAAGAGGATTTTATTGGCATTTGGTTTAGCAACCATGCATGCTATGTTGTGGCAAAAAGTATGTCAGCATTTTCCTCCTGTCCTGGGATTTTGCCTGAAACTGAGCTGTGGATTTCTTAATCTGGCAGAGGAAATTTCAAGGCAGCCCAAAGTTCAGGCTGTCACGCAGGTACCGCTTGGGCTTTTAGCCATTTCTATGGTGAGAAGCAGGAGAAAACCACAGAGGAAAAAGATGTGAAAAGTTTGCAATTTTGCCAGAAAGAATGTGACTCCAAAGAAGGGGCAAAAGAGTAAATCATAGTTAAAAGAGATTGGTGTTAAAAAGAAGCCAAGTTCTTGGAATCAGAACTGTAAGAAGGATGTCTTGAGGGTATCCAGTAAGACCCCATGCTTTCCCAATTAAAGGGTGGCAAGGCAAAAGCTTTGGCTTTGAAGAGAGCCCCAAGGCCTCCTGCAGAGCACCCTAGGAAAGTGAATCTCCAAATTCAGAGCCCTCTGTGGATGTGTCCCAATGGGGCCAGACTACGATTCAAGCCTGCGACAGACCTTGGCATCATATACGTGGTGCTGGCTTCACAGGCATGCAGAATGTAAGAGTTGTGGGATTATGAAGGCTTCTGCCCGGATTTCAGAAGAAGGACTTGGATGCTGGGCAGTGCTTGAAGTTGTGAAAGGAAAGCCAAAGGTGCAGTAGAAACCCTAAAAAAATTGGCGATGCCAGGAATGTGGCTGATCTGCAGAGGAAGGCCACAGGCTAGGAGTGGAGACAGCCCAGAAACCAAACCATGGAGGTTGCAGCCAAAGACAATGCCAGAGGAGCGGGGTGGCCAAAGCCTTTGAAGTTCACATCTCACCACAGCTTTCACATTGCACTGAACACAGAGCTACAGGATGTAACGGAACTGCAGGGTTTGGTGCATACCCTGCTGATTTTTGTGCTCGCTTTAATCTGATTGCTTTCTGTCCTCCTATTCCTGTGTCTTGGAGAGGGAATGTTTACTCCGTGCCCTTCTGTGTTGGAAGCGTTTAACTTTTCTTTGATTTTCAGCAGAGCTCACAACTGAGAGTTAACCTTAAGTCTCAGAGGAAACATTAGACTTGGACTTTTTAACAGTGTTGGAACTGTTACGACTTTGGCAACTTAGAGAAGACTAAATGCATTTTACGTAAAGAGGTGGACATGAGTCTTTTGGGGAGCAGGGGTGGAATGCTATGATGTGGAGATGGAAAGTCCCCCAAAAGCCTCATGGATTTGGGTGTTGTGGAATGCCTCTGGAACAGAGTGTTTTCAAGAGGTGGTGGGGCCTGGTCAGAAGGGATGAAACACTGGTGCCTGACCTGGAAGAAGCAAGTCATGGGACATGATCTGGAAGAATATATGCTAGCTTTGCTGTTCTTTCCTCACTTGGTTTCCTGTCTGCCAAGTAGTGAACAGCCTCTTCACCTACTGAGCTTCTGCCATGTGCTTCCATCGTTGCCGGTTGCCCATGAATGGACCGAATCCCTCTGAAACCACTAGCTAAAACACATCTTTCCTCCTTTAAATTTTGAAGGTTGAGTGTCCTCTGTGATCCTAAGCATTATGACCACAGTCAGGTTTAAATGTTTCCCCAGCTTTAAAAAATTTTTAAGGCATTGCTTTGAGATTTTAACATTAGTTTGCTACTATTGTATGGAATATGCCTTACTTGAGTCAACATATGGAGGAGCTTCTAGTATTTTCAGAAATATGAGTCTATGCAGTTATTTTAGAACTCTTAGTTTGTATATCTTTCAGTTTTCCTGCTATAGCTCATTAGTTTAGGACAGATGTTGGTATTCTTTTCCTTTACAAAATACTGCAGGGCAGTGTTTTTTTTTTTCAATTGATCTATTTTCTCTCTTTCTCTCTGACTCACCATGTTTGTGTGCATGTAAATTAATGCATATAACAGAATGTGTAATAATGTGAAAGCATGTCAAAGTTTACATCAAATTGAATCTTGTTACCTTTGAACTACAATGTGGAGATAGTTTGAAATAATAAAAACTTAAGAAAAGACTTATTAATGCTCCCAGTGATTTTGCACCTTAATAAGTTCTTTCACTCCAGGACATGTAAGGGTTGTGCTCATCTATATACTATTGTGACATTTGCTGTGGTCTATGAGGGAGAAAAAGAAGGTTAAAAACTCTAACACGGCTACCCGGAAAATCAGAGACAAGGGAGAAATTATCTCAATTTTTGATAAAATTGAAGAGTCATTTAACAGCCAATGCTGTCTGTGTACATGTTTTTAATGGAAGAGAGGACTTTGTTACTTCCCAATGAACACGAGACTCCAGCATACTCTCTTGACGTGGCAATTTGATAGCAAAGCATATGCAGCAGAAATTCAAGTAAAATGTTATTACACCATGAATATTATCAAATAAATCATGTGAAAAGTCTCATAAAACTATCAATTTAGACAGCTTTTGCAGAAGGCTGGCAGTTAATCTCATGAGACTGTGATCTGTGGTGATACTGTGGCCATCAGTTACGGACTTAAGTGTTAGTCTGGCATCCTGCCTATGATGTGTACTAGTTGGGTGACTTGCGGAGAGTCACTTTTTTTTCTAGGCCTCAATGTCTTCAACTATAAAGTAAGGCTGGGGGTATCCTGCTTAGATAGTATGAAGATTACTAAGATAGGGCAAGAATAGTGCCTTGCTTAGCACTTAGTAGACCATTAAAGGTTAATTTGTCTTTTACCTTTTATTGGGTCTTATTACACAATATAATTTGTTCCTCTGTGATCCTAAGCTTTGTGACTATAGTCAGCTTTAAATGTTTCCCTAGCTTTAAAAACCTTTTAAGGCAATTCTTTGAGGATTTAATGTTAGTTTACTACCATTGTATGAAATATACCATATCGAAAACTTACTGATGTTATAGGTTTTAGTATTTACCTGCTCTAGATCTGAGACTGTCAGTCATCTTTGCCTCAAAAGAAGATTTTGTCTCTCTTAGATGGCTGATTCACTAAGAGACTCATGATATTTATTTTGTTCTATTCATTAAAGCAAACTGTTTAATCATTTAACTTGAGTAAAGAAATAAATATCAAAGCTCAGTTTCCTCTGTGAACACAAAGCGAGGACTGAGGGGCATCCACTCAGCACCATAAAGTCAAGCACAGCGTTGCGGCTTTTGTGTTGTGTTTAAGTCTTGTTGCGGCTTTTGTGTTGTGTTTAAGTCTTAAGTGAGCGCTGCTAGGATTCAGGTTACTGGCTCTGTGGGTACACGGAGTATCGAACAGCTCACATGTGGCATAAGGGTAGCGTAGCTGGGGTTCTTAGAGGGCAGTGGCTGTCTGGGCCGCATCCTGTGTGAGGTGGCATCTACTTCCTTTCCCAGTTGATTTTGGGTTAAGTAAACTGGGCTGTTCAGTCCAGGAAAAGAGGTAGGACCTTTTGCTATATAGTTAAAATTCTTAGCCTATGAATTGATCATTCTCATTAGAATTTCAATTACTGAATGGCAGGTGTAAGGTACAAGAATGTGGAGGGGTTTTCTTTTAGTATCTAGATTTTTTTTTCTTTTAGTTCTGGGCATTGAAGCCAGGATCTGGCACATGGTAGGCAAGTGCCCTACCCCAGCTGCAACCCCAACCCTGTGTTAATCTATTCTAACTTGCAGCTTATTCTTTTGGAGAAAGTACACGTTCCATAAATTAGCCAGTTAGCCTGATTTTGATAGGCTTAGGATAGTGTTTCTGAATGTGCTTTGGCCCATTTCATGGAGAAGTTAAGAATTTCTGAGCCCCTTGTTGCTGGCTAGAAATTGGTTATCATTTTGTGTTTCCTCCAGCATCTGAGGGCCAGCTTTTTTTGGTAAGCTTATCTTTTAAAGAAATTATTACGTAGAAAGGTTATAAAGTCCCCTGCACCGCCACTAGTGCCACATAGCTTAGAACAGTAGTGAGATGGAAAAAAACAGATGGATGGGCTTGATATTGGCTGAATGCACAGTTTGGAAGAGAGGCAGATAGGGCAGTGGTTGGTAGCATGAATTTTGGAGTTGTACAGAATATGCAAGTACCTTTATATTTCTAAAGATAAAAATGAAACAAATAATAGAATAGTACCTATCCACTTTATAAGGTTATTGTGACAATTAAGATGGATACAAGTGAAGTGTTTACCGGCACAGTGCCTGGCATATAAGGTACTAGGTACTATTTTTATTGTGCTATGGAGACACTTGAAGAAGGAAGGTTATTGGTGAGAGTCTAGTGAGTAATGGTGGGGTTAAATGAGCCTAGAAGGCAGGTTAGGAACTGGAGAATGCCTAGGAGTTGTGGAACTAGAGGTAGCAAAAGAAGTAGGCTTAGCAACAGAGAACTAGGTGAGTGCTTGGCCGACAAGCAATACTAGAGAGCTTGAGATTCTAGAGATGGAGCATTTCCAGGTAATGAGCTCTAGCCTTTTGGCAGGGATGTAGTTCACTGGTTAGATGCTTGCCTACAGAGCACATGGCCTGGGGTTCAATACTCCAGTACTACATAAAAGTAATGCTAGCTTTTGGGGGCCTGAGGCAGGTAGAATGCTGTGATCTGAAGCCAGCGTGGATACAGGGTGAATTGAGGATCAGCCCGAACTACAGAATGAAATTCTGTCTCAGAAAAAAAGTATATATTAAAAAACAAAGAGTGAAATCTAGCCTTTGACAGAGGATTGGGTTGCTGATGAAAAGTGGAGCTAAATCAACCGAAAGCAATATTTATGAAGTTCTTACTATGTGCTACTATACCACGCATGGGAGAATGTGCAATTTGGGCAGAACGTTCTTTGTTTAAAGCCGGTCAGAAACTAGCTGTTGGTCATTCACCTGAAGGGTGCTTACCATGACAGTGGAAGCAGCTGCAAACACAAGGATTGCTTAAATTTTTATTATAGCAAATAATGCTTGAGTGCACTGACTTATTTTTCATTGGTTTAATGTATTACTATAAATGGCTCTTTAAAATAAGTACATTGCCCAATGGGAGTTTAATAATTAGTAACACTAATTTAGAATTTAAAAGATAGCTGTCCTAAATTCATTTATTTATCCAGCCTTTTTTTTCTTTCTTCCCCTTTTAGCCACTAGTGTACAGCTTAGATGGTTAACCCAGTTCTCTTTTGTTTTGGAGGCGTGGTCTTCTGGGTGGGCTTGTGTCCTCTTTGGTTCCGACTATTCTAGCAAGGGAGCCTGTCCCCCCAGGGGCACGACCACGGCAAGAGGAGCAGCTCGCGCCGTCGCCGCCGTGATTGCGCCGGGTGCCTGGCTTCCCCGTGGAAAATTGAAGGCTTTGACGTCTTGAAAACTTACTTTATTTTAAAAAAATCAGTGTAAAACTGATCGAAGATTTATTTAAAGTCGAATATATCATATCAGACATTACTAAGGTAAGATTGTGACTCCTCTGGTTGCTGTTGAGTCCCTTCCCCTCAGTGATGGCGGCATAGACCGGTGCTACCGCCCCCACCGGCCTTGTACGCACTGACTATAACCAAAGCAGCAGGAGGTAGCAGCGTGCCCACGGCCTGAAGGAACTCCTAGGTGTGCGGGTTCAGTCCTCACCAGGGGACAGCTGTGTCTGCTCTCCTCAGTGTCGCCGTTATCTGATTCACGACGTTTCCCAGTCTTTTCCTCTGATGTGGATTATTAAGTAGACTAATGGTTCTTCCACTTTAACTGTTTTTGCCATATTACGTCGAACATGATTATCACGAAGATCCCTGTTGCCGGGACTGACAGGAGTGGTGGACGCCTGCTCGCGGGGTCAGAGGGGCTTCCTGCTCCACGTGGGCGAGCTGCACCTCTATTTTTTTCCGCTCGTGTAGTCTAAGAGGAGCCATGATTCCGCCGGCTTCTCTTCCTCCAGCCCTGACGACTCCTGATACCTGGACCCCGCCAGGAGAAGAAACAGCGCTTGGGCCCTGTGATGGGTTGAGTGCGCAGGCCTCACCAGACACCACCTCTGGAACCAGAGATCCGAGGGGCATAGGTCGAACAGGTGGTTCTGTTACCTGGTAAAGTTTGAGAACTGCCACTCGTATTCTGGGTTCCAATCTCTATCCATTTTCTTGATGTCTCAGTGCTTCCTGTAAGCTCTGCAGAAGTTGAAAGAAAGAAATTAATTACCTTTGTGGTAGGCCAATAATTGTTCAGTGCTGCTCAGTGTTTCAGTTTATGGTGCAGTTTCATTTTGTTTATCTGCTAGTTACCTTGTCCAAACAAGAGTTTCTTAGATAGTGTTTGTGAAGATAGTGGTTTTCTTTGTTGTGGGCACTGTCCTGTGCATTGAAGGTTGTTCGGTAGCATCTCCAGCTTCTCCTGGTTACAGGAATGGCTCCCAAGATGGGAGAAATAAAGACGCCTCTCAACACTGTCACATGTCCTCCGCGTGGGTCAAGGGAGGAGGGGGATCACTCCTAGTTGAGAACCACTAACTAACCTATTTAATAATACTTATCACATTACCCACAGTATATCTAGTTGTTCTTTGTGTGTGGAATAAGGGCCAGGCATGGGTTGATTAGAAAAAATTATATTTAGTTTTTATGTTTAATAAGGGCTATGGTAATTACAATTCATGTTCATTTTTTTTTTTTTTTTGGTCTGTATCTCCTCTTTATAGCAAGCAGTGTTAGCCTGTAATGTGTTATTTGCTTTGCTAATCTTATCCAATCTTTTGATTCACGTTTCTAAAATATGCCTTTTTTTTTGTCTTTGGCTTTCAGATGGCTCACGTTGTTATATTTGAAAAGAGCTTCTTATAGATTTCCTTTAATTATGACTTTAATCCCCTTTATCATTCTTTTGCTTCTAATCTATATATTTTTCTCATTTGTGTTGAATACATTTGCTGTATTTTACAGCTAAAGTCTGCCATCTAATTTTGTGGGTTTCTTTTTTCTGTTGTCTTCTGTCTTGCCTGTCTAGGAAATGTTTATCTTTAGATCTCTGAGGTATTAGAGATCATGATCTCTTTTCATAGAGTTCATTGACTATTCAATACTAAATATTCTTTTTTCAATACTGAATAGTCTTAACATCTATTTATCCAGCTAGCCATTAATTCAGCCCTCTATCCTTTCAAAAGATGTTTACTGAACATCTGCCCTGGGCCAGGGTAGTACAGCATTAAACATTATTTTTTTTCAGATACTTCTCTTTAAGTATTTTAGTTGTGAATTTATTTTCAGTCACTGCTGTAACAAATACCTCAGACTGGGTGGCCTAAAACAACAGAATATCCTTCGCATTCTATAGACCAGGAGGCCAAAATCAAGAGGGCCCAGAGCTGCAGGGGCCCTTGCTCTTGGGGTCCCTAGCTCCCTCACTCTCATCTAGCTCCGTGGTCAAGCTGCCATCTCCTCTTTTCTATTCTTTTTCTTGGGTGACTCTATGTATACATGTTACTGGGTTTACAACCAACTCAGATGATTCAGGTTGGCCTTTGCATCTCAAGAGTCTTTGTAAAATTAAGAAAACATTCACAGATTCCAGGATTATGATAGAAACATCTTTTGGGGCCACCATTTGATCCAGTATACGTAGTATTTTTTACACAACTTTAATTACCCTTTTTTGATCCTCGCCCTGACTTGGCATGCTCCCCTTATTTCACACCCTTCCATTTTCTCTTTTGACTTTGTCAACTGGAGGTTCACGTTGAAACTGGTGACAGAAGGGAAAAGACTATGGCGCCATTTATTTCACAGCCCACTGCACTGCAGTAGGGGAAAGTCGGTTTGCAGCAGGGTGGCTTAATTTACATACAGTGTGTATGGCCTAATGCACATGTGACCAAGATAGTTCCAGTTGAAGGCAAGCAAAGTAACGTAAATAAGCAAATGTCATTGCAATATCAATTGACATTTAAAGTGCTGTCAGTGAAGAGTAGGTGAATTCCCATCTGAGATCATTTATTAACATCTTTTTGATGTATTTCATTTGCTTTCAGAACTTACACCGCTTGGGAAATCTTAAAAAAAAAAAAAAAAAAACGGGGGATGTAGCTTTGTAGGAGAGTGGCCTAGTGTGCTGGAGGCCCTAGGTTCAGCTCTCAGTAACACGTGATAAAAGAAATTTTCATTTGCTTTCTTATTTTTTAACTCAAAGTGTATTTTTGGTTGAATCTGAAAAACTGTTTTTCAGGATATTTAGGCTACTAGACTAAATCACAGAGATTATTTTGGTAAAAGCTTAAATGAATGTTGTATTGAAAGGTATTTAATTAGTATATTCCCCCTGACTTTTAAGTTTATGGAGTCTTTTTAAAAGTTTCTGGCAAGCCATGGAGACAGATTAATGGAACAAGCAACTTCGTTGTACTAAAAGAAAGCTTTGTGAGTTGAGATCATTATTGTTATTGCTGTATTATTACAGGATAATAAACTTTACTATTTACACATTTTTTATAAAGTACAACAAACTGGCAAGTCACGAGGAAAAATAAGGTAGAATTTTAAGGTAAGTATTTAATAATAGTATTAGAGATCAGACATTTAAGGCACACACATTTCATCTAATTTTAACACAGTCATAATTAACCTCATGTATCTAAGATTTATTTAATATAATTTTATTTCTAGTTTTATTTTCATACCTTAGTGATGTGTTTAAAAACTAAATTCTTCTATTCCTCTATAGCCAAGAATTAAGCCGTAGAATTAAGTATGTTCAAGAATTAAGCTTGTAAATTACAAGTTTAAAATTTGTTTTTTCTTTGTAAGTGCTGGTCAAGATATCCAAGGAACAAGCGTGATTGCAAATCTTCCGTTTTTGATGCGACAGAATCCTTCTGAGACACTCCGGAGAGTTTTGCCAAAAGTCAGAGTAAGTTGGTATGAAATAAGATTTAAATTTCTCATTCTTCTCAGCATGTTGTCATTCTGGGGAGAACACTGTGGAGCTTTGAAGCTACAGTGGCCGCTTGTATCTAATAATCGAGTGAAGAAACTACTACTGTTGTACTGTAATGACTTTTTTAGTGTTTTTTTTTTTTTTTAGTAGGGACATTTTAAAATTAGCTCTTTAGGAGCTCAACAACTTAAGTATTCTTGTAAAACCATAGATATTTTATTTGACTGTTTAATCTGTAAAACCTGTATATTATAATACACTGATACATTTTCTTACAACATCAATAATATAATTTGACTGATACTCCTAGTAGAGGTCCCGTAGTGACTTCTGAAGAACGTCTGCACATAAAGGTGGCATTGTGTCCATCACAATTTTGGTTTTATATTTATTTCTTCCTAAATTCCTTCAGAATTAGTTTTTCTGCTATGAATATACGTGTTTTATGTACGATTGTATCCTTTTTCTAGTGCTTAATATTGCTAATATTGTCATGTGAATACTTATTCATGTTTCTTATTTCTGTGTGTACCTATTTGGGCATGTATAGCATGGTTCTAGTTACATAATTTAGATCAAGAATGACTTACATCATTTTTGCAGGATGTCCACATTTGTGTGCATACAGTATGATTTTTCAGTGGTTATAATGGTGAATTCAGATGGTGTTTATTTAGGAATTGCATGTTCACAAATGAGGCAAACTTTTCCCTATTTATCCCAGAATCATGCCATAAATTCCAAGGCATTAAAGCCTATATAGACCAGGTTTATTTTCATATTCAACTCAGCAATATTAATTGATCTAAGCTTCTTAGCAAGGTACTTGAAAGTGCCAGTTCAATAAGTAGAAAAGTATTTGGGTCCCCTTGGCTACAGAGGTGATGTCAGTAAACTTAAAGCCAAGAATGTGGAGCTTTCTGCACACTTTGTGTTGAGCTTTGGTCCACAAAGAGCATATTGAATATTTATAGTTGTATAAAGCAAGAATGAAAGGTGAAGAATAGAGTGGTGAACGTTAGAGGTCACTAAATTGTTTACGAAATCTTTTTGCTAATGGTTTCACAGTGAAGGTGATTTGATAACCAGTCCCAAGAAACCTTCATGTTATGGGAAAGTATAAAAAATATGCACTTACATGTGTCAGGCCCTGGGTTCAGTCCTCAGCACCAAAGAAAGACAGACAGACAGAGAGAAAGAAAGAAAGAAAGAAAGAAAGAGAAAGAAAGAAAGAATACTCATGTATACAACCCTATTATACAAAATATCAAATTTATCTTCTGAAACTACAGGTAGATCTGAATTATAGGGCATTTGGTTTTAGTAAGCTTTTAAAGTAATTAAAATTGACCTATAAAATAGGACTAACTAGAGAACAATTTCTAGTCAGAAATCATTATTCTATTGCTAAATGATTATCTTGGTTTCTTTAATCAATAAACAACATTCATTTAGGACCTTCATTTATTTTTCCCCTCTACTAATTTTGAAAGAGACCCAGGAAAAGCAGGAAAGACAGATTAGACTGTATTAGGAAGGTCTATAATCTCTGGCAAAGAATTAAAGGGCAGGTGCCTGTGAAGGAGCACTGTTGTTCTTATTTATGTAAATATACTGAAGAAGAAAAAGCAAATGAGAAGGGCTGTGTACAGGGCAACTTTGCAGCAATACTGTGTAGAGAACTTTACCTAAAATGGAGATGGTTAAGAATTTAATGAATCCCACTTCAAATGATGAAGCCTACATTAATGTGAGAATCCTTTCAAAGTCACTGCATTGAGGGGTTAGGACTTACAGGCTCCAAGAGTTGGTTTTTCACTCCTAGGACCATGGAAGGCCATTGAAGACTTTAAAGCAGGGCACTGACTTACGTCACTTACATTTTACAGTTTCACATTTGGTCAGCACCCGCCTCAGAGGCTTGCTTTTATGAGCGGTGACTTCTCAGCAATAAGCCACAACAAAACTCAGCCACTTTGTTCATCTTGCCGTGGCCATAAGTTTGCAGTTAATTTTAGAGGAAAGCAATATTGTGTGGCAAATTGAGCATTCAGTAGTAACAGCGTTCTCCTTTGTTTGTACATATTTACTGAGTGTTTCCCAAGTAGCCAACACAGCGCCAAGTGCTGGGGAAGTAGAAATGAGCACAACAGACCATGAGCGTGTCCTCGAGGAGGCTGCAGTGCAGAGGGGACAAAAGAATTTAAACAAGGAAACCCCAAAACTAAAAACTAATTGAAATGGGTATAACTGTCACTTGTGATGAGGGCTTTGAGAGACTCAGAGATAAAGTAGGAGAGCAGCAGGCCAACCTTTTGGAGAGCTGAACACTGCAGGAATGCAGGGGCCAGCCACGTGAGGGTCAGGAATGAGCAGGCCAGGTCCAGAGAGCAGCAGGTGACTCAAGGTGCAAGATCTCCACAGAACGAGGGGAGGAAATTGGGGTCAGAGTCTAGTGAGAGAGTGCGGTGGGAGTTAGGACTGGGTTAGAGAAATGGTCAGTGACAGAGCATACAAGAGTTGGTGTTTTACCCTTAGGACTATGGAAAGCCACTGAAGACGTCAAGCAGGGCAGTGACTCAATGTCACCAATTTGACAGCCATCATCTTTGTTACTGTGTGAAGTGGATTGGAATGGAAGGTTAGGAAGCTATGTCAACGATCCTCATGATATTTGATGGGGACATGGATTAAGAACTGAGTAGGATTTTTAAGCGTGGTGGAGCTATCTGAGGGAATTCACTGAGGTGGAATGAAGAGAAAGTCACATGGATTGGACTGAGGAAGTGAGGGATGACATCCTTGTACGGTTCTGGTGAAGTTAAGTGTCTTCATCGATGGCCTGTTAAACCTATGAGAAAGATAATCTCAGTGCTTTCTGATATGAGGAGTCTGTGAGTGATATACTTGGAGAGAATTAAAAAGTATCTGCAATAAACATTTCAGAGGAAAACGTTGCCAAGTGTGTAACAGCGTGTAAGCAGAAGTTCTAACAGAAGTGCAAGCAGCTTTTAGAGCTCATTCTTTACCTTGTCTTTAACTTGAAGATCATCAGATAAAATGATGCTGGAGATTTTGCTGGCTTTATGCATTATAACATTTTGCCACTAATATTTTAGTTTTAATGAATTTATCAATGTATTTTATCTTTATATTGTATTGAAAAGTGGTATTTTTTAATAGGCTGCTATTTTCACTGTTTCAGAGCTGCAGGAATGTAAGGTTAAATAAAATAACAGAAACAGACAGGATTAGAATTGAGCTAATTCTGTGTCCACAATTTTCTTTCTAAAATATATCCACAGTAGACATACTCGGCTCAAGGCTAAATTTAAGTAAGAATCTGGGAAGGAAACTTTTTGAATTTCAACTTAAATTTCATATACATGGAGATAATTTAAAATACAATTGTTATGCTATATTTGTGTTATGTAATTTGACTCCAAGGTTTCCTTTGAAAAAAAATTGCTCTATGGTTTTTTACTGATGTTTTAATTCTTTTCTATAATATCATAAATTTAAATCTTAGATGTTAGATTTTAATATTTAACTTGAATTTGTGTTAAATAGAAGTAAAAGAGTTTGTCAGGATTTTTATAATACCATGGTCCTTTATAAAATTTATAAAATTTAATATACCTCTTGTTATATGTGACTTATTTATAATGCATTGCAAAAGTTCCTACCTGTTATATTAATTGTGTCTTTTCACTTATATATTGGTTCATATGTGTCTAAAAATTATATAGTGAAAATCTGCAATGTCAGGCATATATTAAAATATGGAGTGAATATTTATTGAGGTCTTACTGTGTGTCAGGCAATGTACTGTGCCAAACATTTCATACTTTTTTGTCTCTGAATTCTGACAGCAGTTCTATCATGGGTATTTGGTAAAGGAAGAAAGTACTTACTTAAATAACTTGCCCAAAGCCACAAAGTGAGCAAGCAAGTGAATTAATAAGGGCTGAACAAGAAGTCTGATTCCCGTGTGCTCCCTCTTAACCAGTCTTTAGCCTCCTTGTTGGCTGATTATTACTGCAGCATATTTCTAACGTGTAATTTCACTTCTCAAGACTTAGTCACCTGTCATCTGGTTATTAGAACAGCCTGTTGCTTGTACTTTGCCTCCTAAATCCCACTCACTCAGGGAGATCTTTTAAAAGCATCAATCATATCACCTTTTTGCATAAAAAGTTACTTAAGTAATCTAATAGGTAGGATAATACCCCTACTCCCCCCCACTCCCCCCAAGATATCAGTCTCTAATCCCTGGAAACGGTAAGTATTACCTTATTTGGAGAAAAAGGATCTTTTCAGATATGGCAAATTAAGGATCTTGAGAAAGGGAGATTATTTTGGATTGTTTGGGTGGGGCCTACGTGTCATCACATTGGCCTCGATAAGAAGAAGGAAGAGGAAGATTTGGCTCATGGGGAAGAAGACAAAGATGGAGACTGTGATGTGACCACAAGCCAAAGAATGAGAGCGGCCACCAGCAACTAGAGGGAGCAGCAAAGTAATTTTATCTTGGATCCTCTGGAGGAAGTGTGGTCTTGCTAACACTTTGTTTTTGGCTGAGTGGTACTGATTTAGGACTTTATACTTCTAGAGCTGTGCGAGATTAAATTTATGTTATTTTAAACCACCCTGTGTTAATTTGTTACAGCAGCTGTAAGAAAACTTAATACCAGTCAATTTCCTTAATTGTTCATTTTCCAAATCGATTGGATTGAATGCTTCCTGGGAGATCAGCACACTTCTGGATGTGTCTGTATGGGTCATGGGGTACGACCTTGGGTACCAC
>PVKB01000622.1:0-60805 GCA_004027205.1 Ctenodactylus gundi | reverse complement strand
TGTTTATTCACTGCAGAGTGCCCCAGGACATCTGGCTCTGCGTGTGGCAGGAAGAAGCTTTGCTAGGAGAGGAGAATGATCAAATGAAGAGAAAAAAATGGTGGTGCAGCTATGGAAGGGAGATTGTGAGAGTGTAACCCTTGACCTGCTGGGGAAGGAACCGTGAATCTTCCTCTTTTCAGTCCCCAAAGTAAATCCATTACTTCTGTAAAGCAAAACCAGCAGCGTCTAGAAAAGAGATAGGAAACCTCCCTCCAGGAACATTCAGGGGCAACTACTTCTGGAAAAGTTTGAAAATAAAATATATTAATCTAGCGGGAGGGGCATGAGATGATGTTGGGTCAAAGACTCTGCATTGATCACGCAGAAGTCTGTTATCAGTGAGAAAGGGGCAAGAAATGATGTTACCAAGGGTGACTCCTCTCACCAAGATATAAGATCATAGGATAGGGACACTGAAAATGCTGCATTCCTGAGCTTCAAGCTCAAAGGTGTTGCCTCAGATGAATCTGGATCAAGATATCTAAGAATCCCCTGCTTCTACCTTCAATCTAACATGTAGTAGTAAGCGACAGTAGTCTACTGCTTAGTAAAGGAGCAGACTGTGTAAAGAGATCCCTGTTGAATACTGTGAATGGAGGAGAAACACGAGCAAAATTTTGGCATTTTAAGCTGTTCAGTGAACACAAGGCCCTTCCACATCTGCTGGAGGAGTGTAAAACCTGTGGTGTCCTGAAGATTAATAAAGTTGAAATCTTGCTCAGTTAGTGAGTAGACTTAATCCCTACACAGATAGCCTAGCAAGGAGGCATGTGTCTTAGATCATAAATACTGTTCCACCATCTTTACTGAATATCTAACATTTAGTAAAAAATATCTAGACACAAAATAAAGTGGAAAATGGCCACAGCCAAAAACAAACACTGGATCTAGGATCAGAGATGACCTAGATATTGGAACTAGTAGACACACAATTTAAAATTACTAAGATGAATACATTAAAACTCTGGTGGAAAAATGATACCCGTGGGCATATAGGGAATTTCACAGAGAAATAGTGCTACACAGTAACCAAGTGAAAATGCTAGAAATAAAAAAGATGTCACTGGAGATTAAACATTTTTTTTCCCCAGTGGACTTATGAAAGTTTGGACGCAGCTGAGGATATAAATAAACATGAAGGTAGAATTTATCTAGACTTAACCAAAAAGAAAAAATGTGAAAAAATTTACAAAAAACAGTTTGTAGTATTGATACAGTGTAAAGTGATCTGATGTATAATTACATTTGGAGTTTCAGAATGAGAAAAGAGAAAAATGAAAAAAACTGAATAAATAATGGCTAAGAATTTTCTAAAATGAATGCAAGATGACAAACTCACGAACCTCAGAGGACGCCAAACCAGATAAACACAACATGCACTCGCGCCCATAGATACAGCTACTGAAAATAAAAAAAAAAAACAATTTTGACAGCAGCGAAAATGAAAGAATATTACATACAGGGGAACAAAAATGCAGATTTAACAGATGTCAGGTCAGAACCCATGCAGTGCAGTGGACACTAGAACCCCATAGTGGAAGTACTTAAAAACACAAAATGAATAAAAGTCAACCAGTAATCTATACCTAGTAAAAATGTCATTGAATGATGAAGACAAAAAAATGCTTTTTGAAACATGTAATTGTGGCATAGCTGTACCGTAAGAAATAGTAACCTGATTTCTTTAGGTGGGTTTGATGTCAGATAGAAATTTAGATTGACATAAATAAATGAAGAGTGCCTGAAGTGATAAATATCAGGGTTGATGCAGAAGAAATAATACCAATTCTACACAGATTCTTCCTGGAATCAGAGGTGGAAGTAAGAACTCTGTCAATTACTCTGTGGGCCTTGTATTGCCCTGATAACCCACTGGGACATAGAAACGAACATCAAACGAGTGTCTGTCCCTCCTGAGTTTTTTTTTTTTTTTTAATGGCAAGTCAAATCCAGCAACATACCATAAAAAAGAATGTAACACGACCGTTTGGAATTTGTATCAGGGATTTGGGGTTGTTCCAAAGTTCAAAACCTGCTGAACATATTACAAATTATACCATCAAGCTATAAAGGGAAACACCACCATCTAATCATCCTCATAGATTTAGAAAAGCATTTGACAGAAGTTCAGCAGCCAATCCTGGGGTGGGACACATGAGAATAGGAATAGATAGAAGTTTTTTTTTTTTGAGAAAAAAAGACAAAATCATCTATAGGTAACACTCATTATCCTTAAAGATGAAAGAGTGAATGTTCCCCCGAAGGCCAGGGAAAAGCCGAAGGTGCTTGTTGCTCTTCCTGCTTCTAGTGCTGAGCTAGGTATTCTAGCCAGGACAGTAAGGCAACAGTGAAAGGCTTCCACACTGCAGAGAAAGACGTGAAGCTGGCTTTCTTCTTTGATGATGGCATCATTTATGCAGTAATTTATAAAATAAAAACCCTAGAGCTCTGCTACTAAGTGAGCTTAGAAGAAAGGTTGTGAGACCTAAGATCAATACACAAAATATTGTTTTTCTATATCCCAGCAGTAAGCAGTTGGGAATTATAATTTTTTTAAACTATCACAGCAGCATTGATGTATGTAACACTCATATATAAATCCGATTATTGAAATATGTTATCCAGATACTAATAATTACAGAATATTGCTTTGAGGAAGTAATAAGAGGACCTAGTGAACAAAGGGTAGCCTGTGGTCACAGATCAAAATACTCAGTATTTTTAAGACATCGGTTTGCTCCAGATCAATTCTGTGTACTTAATGCAACCCAGTCAAAATTTCAATGGGTTAGATTGGGGGCGGGGGCCTGAGGGGATCAGAAAGGCGAGTCAAAAATTTGTAGGAACATGAAAAGGGCTCAGTTGAGCTAAAACACCTTGGAAAAGATGAAGCAAAGGTGGAGGTTTCACACCACCTGGTCTGAAGTTGAATTAGGATTGCATGAACTGGTGTAGAGACAGGAAAAAATGGACACAGGGAGTTAAAAAAATCACGTACCCTTAAAATAGTCAGT
This sequence comes from Ctenodactylus gundi, assembly GCA_004027205.1. Taxonomy (NCBI): domain Eukaryota; kingdom Metazoa; phylum Chordata; class Mammalia; order Rodentia; family Ctenodactylidae; genus Ctenodactylus; species Ctenodactylus gundi. Next base: position 57,749 of record PVKB01000622.1, on the reverse strand, counting down.
TGATTTTTCAATTTAGGTGTGAGGGCAGTTCAATGTAGAGAGGGAAAACTTTTCAATAAATGGTGCTGGAACAACTGGGGAAAAAAATTCAGACCTTGTACCATATAAAAATTTAAAATAGATTATAGACTTAAATGTTAAAAATTAAAATCATCAAAACTTCCAGCATGCATAAAAGAAAATCTTTGTAATCTTTGTGGGTTTGGCAAATTTTTTTTACATATAGCACTAATACTATGGTCCAGTGAAGAAAAATTTGATATATTTGATCTGCTTTTTAGAAGAGACTATTAAAGATTGAAAAGACAAATTGGAATGAGAATGTGTGTGTATCACATATCTGACAAAAGACATGTTCAGAACATGTAAATGACTCAAAAAATTCTAGTAAAAATTTGATTTAGAAGAACAGGCAAAATTTTGGAAGACACTGGCCAAAGAATATTTTTGGATGTTCAAGAAGCATAAAGATGTTAAGCATTATTGGTTTTTAGAGAAACACAGCCTGTTCTACAATAATAATAATAAAAAACCTGAGCATACCACAAACTGGGAAGAGTGGAGAATGACCCCAGCTCGTACACTGCTGGCGGAACCATGCAGCGTGACCCCTGGCTAGGAACACTTTGACAGCTTGTCGAAAACTTAAACGTATATATACCTCTTCTATCACTCAGCCATCTCATTCCTGAGGATTCATAAAAATTGAAGCATATGCTTATGTAAGGACTTGGTCATGGGGCTAGGAAGGTAGCTTCATAGTTGAGCCCTTGCGACAGCATGTGGAAGACGCTGATTTGATCCCCTGACATAGGGATGGGAAGAGAAAAGGAAAAAGGAAAAGGAAAAAGAGAGAGAGAGAAACAGACCTGCACTTGAGTGTTTGTTGCAGTTTTCTAAAAGTTTTTCCCTAGTAGTCAAAGCTGAAAACAACCCCGAGGTTCATCCTCAGGGGGGATAAATCTTGGCCTACCTATTCAATGGCATAATACTTTATTCCGGATCCAAGCCTTTTGCTGGTCTTCTAATTTGTGGCTTATATTCATCTTTCCGAGTTTTTTTGTAAACAAAAAATTGGGTTTTATTTTTAATCCAACTTGATACCCGATTTTAATTAGAATATCCATTTACATTGAATGTAACTAATTGCATGTCATTTATGATTGTATTTGCTCTTTCTTTTTTCTCTGTTCCTTTTTTCTCATTTTCATCCTTTTTAATTGAGTGGTTTTATTCTATTTTCTGTACTTTCTGTAGCTTAGAAATTATATACTCTTTTACTTTATTTTTGTTAATGGCCTGTTAAAGACGTGTTATCAAAGCTTAATGTTCACAGATATTTTTACATTCTTCCTAGATAACACATGAGCCTCGTAACCGCTTCATTTCTTTTGATATCCTGACTTATGTGTTATTGCTGTCAGGCATTTAATTATATAGCTCAAGCTTACAGATGTTGTTAATCAGTATTTAAGCTTATCCGTGTTTTTGTTGCCCATAGTGTTTCTCTTTGGAGTCATTTTTCTTTTACCTTCAGAATTTTCTTCAGTAAGGTCTATTGGTGTCAAATTCTTTCAGTGTTTGTCTGTCTGAAAATGTATTTAGCATTCCTTTAAAAAAGACATTTTATTAGCAGAGGATTTTCACATCGCCTTTCTGTATTTTTTTCTGACTCATTCATCTTTTTCTTCTCATGTGCCTGAGTGGTTCTGATGGTGTGTTTGATCTGGTGTTTGACAGATTATTTGCAGAAGTGGTTTGAAGCCTAAGGAGATAACTTCCTTCAGAAAGGAAAACGATTTCTTCTCACCAACCCTGAACTACACTAGCCACAGTCTCTTTTAATCCCATTTCAAGTATTGGTTGGTGTGGATCTTGGCTGCTCCCCTCTGTGGAGCTGCTGCAGGAGTCTCCTTACTTCTGCTGCAGAGGGGCCTATGCCAGGGCCCCTAGGAACGTGTCAAAGAAGGTTTTTGAGGCTCTCATTTCTCAGTACCCTCCTCTAGAATTAGCAAATACTCAAAAAGGAAGAAGCAAGCCTACAATGACATACTTTTCTTGATTTACCTTGTTTCCTGGACCTTGGATGGGTTAATATCAACTACCTTGTTAGTTTTCTGTATGCCTTCATAAAGATGGTGTTGTTATGTCCAGCTTTTAGAATTGTGTGTATCAGTGGATTATAATTGCCTGGCTTGGGATTACTGGAAGAGGTAGTTCTCTTCAAAAAGGTATTAGCCCCAAGTGTCTGTTTATTTATATACCTGCTTAGATTCTACTTGTACCCTCTACCTCACCTATCACCACTCCCAAATCCACACAGATGAACTAATTTTTTTCCAAGAATTGCTTAGGAATACTCCAAAACGTAAAACTAAATATTCTGCCAGAAACACTTATGATGGGTCTTCTTATGTAGACGATGTATTCTTACACTCCCTTGTTTTGTTAAAGTGAAAGCATATTAAAAGTAGCAGTTTCCCACTTGTGTCTGTATTTTCTTGGCAGCAAATCTTGTCCACATTCAGTCATTAAATACAATCTAAATAAATTCCATTTACATATAGCAGAACTTTTCAGAGTAGCAGATCTATATAATAGAACTTCCTGCTTATGGTCTCTACTTACTTGTCTCAAAGGCATCTCAGAGTCCACAGGTCCAAACGTGAGCTCTGCTCATTTCCCCAAGGCCTGAGATTTCTCTAATTCCTTCTACCCTAATGAGTACTAGATCTGGGGAGTCATCCCTGGCAAGGTTAGTTCCTTTACAACTCACCTGCATAATCCTATTCACTTCTGGTCTTCAGTATTTCTTTAATCTATTGCCCCCTCCACTCACGCTACCACCGTCTAGTTCAAGATAGTAGGTTCTCTAAGATAAGCGTAACAACTTTCTATGAGATCCTGTCTTCTGCATCCTCTCATTTACATTTTCCTAATTCGATTCCAGCTTTATAGTCAGCACAGATATTTCAAAGCGTTTAAAGCTGTGATTTGCATATCCCCTTGCTTAATTCAGGCAGTGCTTTGCATAATTGAGGCTGGCCGTCTCACCCCCTCAGCACACCCTCTCACTCTGCCCCAGGCGCACTGATTGATCTTCTTTCAGTTCTTAAATCCAGAGCTTCTTCCTTCTTGGAGCTGGAAGCACTTTCATCCTCCTCATCTTGCCATTCTAGTTCTGGTTTTTGGGTTTTTGTCCTTTGTGTATCTTTTTCTCTTCACATTCATCTGTTGTCACTGCACTAGAAAGCCTCCCCTGGCACTGCAGAGGTCTCTTATTGGGTGCTCTGAAGTGTCTCATATCTCTTATCCTTAGCACTTTCCATAGTTTGAAGTATAGAACTAGCAATGTTTTCAGAATATAAAGGGCTGCCAGTCCTGCATGTGGATTCGAAGGTCTCCAGCACTTGACACAGGGTCTTGACTGTTTAATGTACATAAGCAGCAGGAGGGACTGGGAGGGAGAGAACCACATCCTTGAGTTTTTGCTAGTTTCCCAGAATCTTGAGCATTAAATAAACCACTGTGAATGGAATTAAAATTACATTATCTTTAGAACCAGATTTTTAGAGGACTACTTAAGAGAGGGTTTAGGACAAAAGGTGTAAATGTGTAATATTCTGGGGAGACAAAAAAACCCAGATTTCCACTTACTTATAGAAATCTCTAGCAATTGGGAGGCTCAGGCAGGAAGATTGCCACAGGTCCAAGGCCAGTGTGGACTCCATAGTGAGTTCAGGACCAGCCTGGGCTACAGAGTGAGATCCTGTCTCAAAGGAAAAAATAATTCTAAACTTCCCTTTGCTGCTTTTTTTCCCAAAAGAGTTTTTAAATTTAATAATTAAGTATGGCTATCCTAGATAATTTGAAGAACTGCTTTAAAAACTATGACATCCAGTAAATGGAAATTTCTCCATATTTTCCTGGCTAAATTTTAAATTGCTTCTTTACATTTTAAGCATAAATAACAAAATTGCCATTGGTTCTAATTTGTCATATATAAAATGACTTAGCAGGGTAGTTGAGCTGGCAGCCCAGTGGCCACACCCTGATCTTGAAATTTCTGTGTTTCGTTGGTCTTGGACTTTGTGGGGCAGGGTATATATCATCACACAATACAACAGCTGTCCAGTGGTTGTGGTGCTGTTACTTCCTTTATGGAATGGGCTCCTCCGAATACTGATGTGTGTACCTTGTCATGAATCGTGAACTTAATCAGTGACATACGGATTTAAAGAAGGGTAAACACATTATTCCAGCATACTGTTTCTACTGTGGTTCTCCTGGCAGACTGATTCTCTGCCTCAGCTTCTTGTCCTTATTTTATTTAGGTGTGGAATGTGGCCAGGAGGAGTAGGGAAGGGATTGAGGTGTCACAGTTAACTGATCAGGTATCGGAGAGTTTCACTTACTCGTTTGTAAGTTTTGGTCTCACATAAATATTATAATTTTATAATAAAAAAACTTATTGTTAATTACTGAAAGTCTCCCCATTTATTATACACAACATTCCTATATTTGACAAGTCTTAGCTCTTTAGTATTTGAATGATTAAATCATTATTTCTTTTTTAAAATCAGTGATTTCAACTCTAAAAATATAAAGATACTTTTTAATTTTAGAGATCCCTTACCTTTTACCAGTGTCATTTATTGTAATTGTGTTTTCCAGTTGTTTTCAATAAGATTAGAGAGTATGCGAGTCCAAAGTATTTGCTCTTTTGGAATAAGTCAATGATTTATATAATGCTTATTCGTTTTGGGTATTATAAGCAGAAATGCCTTTAATGGGCATAACACAAGTACATTGGAAAAGGAGCTATTCCTCTTTCTGAAAGGAAGGTGTTACATTGTTTAACAAAAAGCTCTTCTTGCACAGTTCAGGCTATCTACGGAATGCATTTTAAATGCAGAAGTGCCTAGCATATTTTTCTTCTCTAGATGGGAAAAGATTTCCAAGTTTGCAAATGTCCATAATCTCATTTATCCAATGCCTCGTGTCATCTTTGAGGAGCGGGAGTTGAGACGCCAGCCGAGCGGATGTAGGAGGAGTGGTAGCTGGCTTTAAGGCATGCACTTTAGCAATAGAAGACTTTACTTTTCAGTGTCTTCCAAGGCCCACGAGGATGCACACTTATTTACCCCGAGAGTATGGATCTCACATGTTTGCCCAGAGGGTGTGACCCTGTGGAAGAGGACGCTTATGGGTAAGTATCAAGCGCTCATGGTATTCTGTTTCACAGAAATATGTTTAGAAGTGAATTGATTTGAGCAGTGGATAAAATCTCTTAGTCTGTGCTGGTTTCTTAACAGTGGACAGTTCCAGATGTTGAAGTCCGCACAACAAGAGAAAAACCCAAGTCCCGATAAGACTTGAGGAGTTATCGAAAATTAAATGCAAATTAGTTGGGGCAAATATTTCTGCGGGAATCAAGACTGAATCATACAGGAAGAAGAATGAAGCCGAGACCTCCTCTTCTCCTTTGCGTACAGTTTGCATGTGTGCAGACCCAGGACTTAATGACTTTAGCGGGGACAGAAGTCAGCTCTTGGAACTTAAAACAGCAGACTCACGGGATCCGGAATGTACACTGTAGCCCTTGCAATTTCAATACATCTTTGCAAAGTCTTTTCTTTTCTAAATAAAAGCAGTGCCTTCTGAAACCTGTAAGTGATGCAGACTGGCCACAGCAGGTCTTGTAATCATTTTCCAAATCTAAAGTGGTTAGTGAGGAGCAAATGTTTGTTTTAGGAATGGTAAGTCAAGAGAGGTTGGGAAGGGTGGTTTCCGAGACCCGCTACTCGTTCTTCTCTATTCCTTAATAATCTTTCGGCTAAGAACTCTTAAGATATGTAATTGATTGTTGGATGAAAAGATTGTAAAATGACATTTGTGTATGTGATACAAAAGCATAGAATAAAACAAAACAAACCAGCCACTGAAATATGTGGTAGACTTTCTGGGAATTAAGTATAGGACAGCAGACATCACTGCCAGATCTCTCACACTACCTTGTCAAGGCTTAGGACACTGGAGCCCTCCTTTATCAGTGACAGTTGACTCTGAGGGATTGGTGAGAAAGGTGCATGGGATTACCAGTGGTCTGGCTTCTGGTAGAGCAGGGTTAAGCCTTGGAGTTTCTGGTTAGTAACCCACACTAACTTTCAATAACATACTTCGCTGCTCACTCTCTTTCTGTATAGCGTCATGTATGTTACCTCCTGTATGTTGGCTGGCAGTGGCCCAGTGTGCTGTGTCAAGGAGTCTGGGTGCAGGATGTGAACCATGGTTACAGAGGTGTTGGGGCAGAAAGTGTGGCAGAAACAGCTCTTATGGACGTGACAGAGGATTAAGCATGTGTATGTATGTGGCTTTACCGTCTAGTTCTGCCAATCCCTAATCTTTGGGATTCACCACAGAATTTCTTGAAAGCACTTTTAGGAGATGTGGAATATCTGTGTGAAGGGAGAGAACATCCAAAGCAGGAAGTTTAGGTGAAAGGGTGAGGGCTGTTCAGACATCCAGCAGTTTCGTGACTGAACGCCTGCCTGCTGTATCCTAGGCCCCCGGGGCACATCAGTGAACCTGCAGAGGGAACTTGCCTGCCCATGAAGCTGAGTTTTAGATTTTTTTTTTTTGGGGGGGGTGTGAGATACAAATGAAGGCCTGTGTCGCATGTTGAGGGTGGCCACAAATAAGTCTCCAAAGGGGTGTTGACGCTGGGGCGCGTAGCAAGGGAAGAAATCATGAAGAGATGGCAATTGAGCAGATGTTTGAAAGAAGTCACACAACTGCCATGGAGAAATCTGGGCAAAGAGGGAACTGAGAACAGATCTTGTAAAACATTGAAAAGGCACTGACTTTGACTTGGAGTGAGAAGGAAAGCCCATGGAGAATTTTGAGAAGAAAATTGACACGATGGGACTTATTTCTTAAAAGAATTCCCCTGGCTGTTGTATAGACAATAGCTGGTGGGGAGGGGAGGAGCAATAATAGAAACAGGGACTAGTAAAAAGTTTTTAGGATATATCATTCAGGTGGAGATGATGGTGGCTTGGAGTAGAGTGGTAAGTGTCAGAAGTGGTAAGATTTTGGATCCATTTTGAAGGTAGATCCTTCAGGGTTTGCTGGTCTTTTGATTGGAGTGAATGAGGAATGAGAAGAATTAAAGAGGACTGAAATTTAGGGGCCAGAGTGGCTGGGAAGGCAGAGTGGTCATTAGCTATTTACTGAGAAGAGGAGCCAGTTTTGGGAAAAGATTGGTCAAAGTGTTCTCAGGTGGAAAAAAAAAAATCATTTTTTTTTTTTTCCAAGACAGGACTTCACTCTAGTCCAGGCTGGTCCTGAACTCTCTTATGTAGGCCAGACTGGCCTTGAACTCATGGTAGTCATCCTCCCTCAGCCTCCTTAGTGCTGGGATTACAAGTGTGCACCACCATGACCCGCTTGAGTGGTTCTGAGAAATCAAACTCAGGGCCTTGCGCTTACTAGACAAGTGCTGTAACTGTTGCAGTATTCCTCCAGCCCCGTGAGATTCTTAACTAGACATCTGAGGGTAGGGTAGATAAAGCCAGCTGGATGTACAACGATCATTTAAATCCTCACTTTGCATAGCAAATTGTTAGGTCATTAAAAAATCCTGTTTCACTGATGTAGATATTTATGAAGATGGTGCTATAATTCATATTTTCATATTGAAATTCATATAGAAAATAATGCAAGAAGATTAGTTTTCCTACCACCACAGAAATGAAACTTTATGACGGTAAGTCCCACGGTGTTCTGATGTGCTGGTAATTTTGTTAGTTACAAAATAAGCATACAAAGAAATCCCCATAATTTCTATAATTGATTAAACAAAAATACCTTTGGCTGCCTCTTTATCATACACATACACACAACATGCACATATGACAGACAGAGAGACAGATTTAGAGAAGTAAAGGTAGTTTCTTTGATGGTGCTTTTTTTTTTTTACTCTGGTATGTTGAATATTCCTATTTTAATGTAAATTTTAAATGTGACTATATTTTATAATTTCTGAAATGGTGGATGGGATAGTATAAATATAATTTATTTTAAAATATACTTAAGCAGTTCTTTTTAAATGTCTGTGGTAGCATGTATTCTTATCACTTGTGTGAAGGAGAAAATAATTTATACAGTTTTAAGGGTACTCCTTTCTTTAGTAGAATGTATGATGTTTAATATTTTTGAAGCAGAAATACAGGTAATGAAAATGTGTGTAATTGCTTGAGCTTTGACATTTTCCTAGTAGGATGATGTCTGGATGCCAAGAACAAACTGGTAATTCATAGTAATCAAAAAGCACTTACTCTTGTTTAAAGCTTTAGGTACTGAGTATAATTTTCATTCAGTAAAGCAATGAAATGTTACTTTTTTATAAATTAAGACAGTTAAGGTGTCTATAGTCTAATGATTTAAGTAATTAGGAACAGATTAATACAGTTCTCTTAAAGTAATATAAGTAATATAAAAAGCAATAGATAGTGATTTGTGAAGTATGACTGTGTTTCTATAACTCTGGATTTTGAAAAATTGTAAATTGTCACCTTTCGTCTCTGTAAGTAGCAAACTCTTTTTGGTTACACAGGAAGTCCTGCATGTCGCAGGGGTGGAAATGCAGTTAACGGCGGCGGTGTCATTTCTGACCATTCTGCAGGACGAGTCAGTGTCGGTCCATGCCTATGCCCACTCCTTCCTCCAGGTCATTCTCCTGCACCTGGAGCACAGGGACACAGGTCAGGGCCCAGCATGCCAAGTTTTGTGTTTCTATATTTATTCACTGTCTTTTTAAAACAATGATGTTTGTCTTAGTTATTTTTGCATTACTCTGACTAAATACCCAGTATTCACAAATTAGGGGAGGAAAAGTTTACTTCAGTTCACAGTTTCAGAAGGTCGCAGTCCACAAGGGAAGCACGTGGCAGAGGCAAGAGTGCAGGCCAGTTCTCACAGCGTGGCAAACAGGAAGCCAAGTTAGCTCCAGTCACAGAGGGAAAGCGAAAGTTGCGTTTATCCTTCCAGGTCCATTTCCAGTGGTCCACCCCTCCTCGGTCCAGTCTCAGTGTTCCACCTCTTCCAGGTTTAAGCCTCTACTTCATGCCTGTAATCCAACCACATGCCTGTCTTCTGCCACACACCCATAATCCACCCCTCCACACCAGGCCCCCGTCTCCCAATAGCACACGGTTCCATAGATAGTCCATTATCCAAATGGATGAGGGCTTTGGGCGACATTTAGAATCTAAACCACAATATTTTGCCCTGGCCTCCAGAGGACACATATCCACCTCCTCATGCAAAATGCATTTAGTCCTTCTCTAAGAGTTGCCAAAGTCTTAATAGTTGTAGCTCTGCTAAAAAAGTCCAAGTCCAAAACCACCTTGGACACAGAAGGCAAACTCTCAGCTGTGAGCTCCTGTGAAAATCAGAGAAAGGGTAAATACCTCCAGTGTGCAATGACACAGGGGAACCTTTCTTAGTCCAAAAGGGAGGGACAAGAGAAAAGAAACAATTGGACTAAAACAAGTTCTAAACCCAGCAGGGCAAGGGTTAACTGCTGTAGTCCCGTGTCCAGCACCTGGGGTAAGCTGTGGTGGCCAGGGAGGTGTGAACCTCACAGGGCTTGGGTGGCCCCACCCCAATGACATTGCTGCTGAGGTTGCTGGTTGCAACCTCCATCTTCTCTCCTTTGTGCTGAATCTGCTCAGGGCCTGCAGCTTTTCTCAATCCATCCTCTGACTCCCCCAAATCGCCAGGGTCTCCATCACACATTGGGTTTCTCCTTGGTAGCTTCGTGCAAATGCCTTCCCAAGGGCACACCGCCTGGCCTCCAGGACCTTCTTCTGAAATCTGGGTGGAAGCCTCCATGACCTCACAACACTTGCACTTTGCATACCTTTAAAGCCAGGACCGTGTGGATGTCGCCAAGGTCCGGCACTGGCTTGAGCAATAGTCTGGCCCCCTTGTGCCATGGCTGCAGCAACTTGTGAGGGCCAAGTCCAAACGACAATAATGGTGCTCAAGTTCTGAGAGCTCAACAGTAATAATAGAGTGAGGTCATGCTAGGTGGTGGGCTGTGGTATGACATCAGGCAGCCACAGCTGTCTTGTAAAAGCCACAAAGTTTGATGTCCTTGAAAGCTGAAGGCCCATTAGCTGAACTACGATTTATGCTTTCTTTATAGAGTTTTTATTTACATTTATGTTTATAGTATTATTGTACTGCAAAGCAGTATGTCTTGGTTTAAAGAATGTCTTAGAATATTAATAAAGTAACTATTTTATCATTAAATGCTACTGTAACTATTAATGACTAAGTTAAGCACTTATGAGATGTTTAATTTAGCCTGTTAATATCTGTGTCCATTAGGTGTTAGCAACGCATGGCTAGAAACTCTTCTGTCTGTAATAGAAGTATTGCCAAAAGAAACCCTAAGACATGAGGTAACACTGGTTTTGTAAATTTTTTGGTAAATATTAATAAGTCACTATTAGGTTTTTTTTGGTCAAAATGTTTTTAAAAAAATAAAAATGTTTTCCATTTTGAAAGCAGTACATACTCATTGTAGAAAAATTTGAACAATGCAGAAAGTAGAAGGACAAAAAACAATTTCTGAGTTACACTTGGGCATTTTTAAGATTCTAATTTATTTTCCTTTTTATATAAGGTTACTCCTTCTGTTATTAGTCATATTGAATTTATAAATGATTGTTTTTTATTTAGCCTTATTTTTCAACTTTATTTTTTACTGGTAGTAACTGCAAAAAAATTTTTGCATCCTTGCGAATCATTTAGGGTTTTTAGACTTAAATTTTGCTAGAAAAATAAGCCATTAAGAGATATCTCTGTAAGCTTTTACTGTTTTTCAGGTAACCTTTAAAAACTAGTTTCTAATAAAGTAAAGCTACAGGCTTAGAAAGAGCATTAGTATTCTTAAGGTCCTCACTTACGTGAAAATGCTGTTGTCCTGAATTTTTATCAGCAGTGGTGTTCCAAAGTAATTTGGTGGGCTAAAAATAGAACTATATTTTGATTTGAATTTTTGAATTATGCCGTTGCCTGTTTTTCTATGAATTAATACCAGTTCTGTTCTTTTGGGATTGTCTGACCTTTTTGATCATTACTTACGTATCCATTTATCAGTTAAGGTTGCCATTCTTTTGTTACAGAAGAAAATGTAACTGCAAATATTATTCCCAATATGTTGGTTGCCTCTTAGTTTTCAGCATTGTTCAGTAGAACAAAATTGACAGGTTCTAAGATTAAGATGAGAGAATAGGAAGAACAAAAAGTAAACTTGTCCTCTAATGAGATGATTTTTCACGCTTTGAACATTATTCCTATGTATATTTCTTTTTAAATAACTCCTGATTAAAAAGGAACATTACCACTTAGGGTAGTGTCCTCTTCAGACTCATTCGTGTCTTTGCTGGTTCTTCACTCTTACACAGTTTATACTTCTACCACGATGTCAGAATACTTGTTTGAAGTTAGGAAGATTCATCCAGCTAGAAGAGTTTTTGTATTGCCAATGCCAAACATCTGAATAATTACACAAAAATACTGAACATCATGTAGAGATGTGTTTATGTTTTTTGAAGCATGGTATGTCATAGAATGCAGTTTTTACTCTGCAGTTTTTATGCTATGTTTTTATATTTGACATTTAAGACTTTGAATTATATATTATATATTATAAATTATTCTTACCGTTATGCATGCAGTGACTCTGGCTGCTATCTTGAGAGGAAACAAAGCGGTTATTTAGAGTCATGGAATTTGAGAACTTTGAGAGATCTTTGCAGGACGTACTCTGAATTCATGTTAAATAGCTGAGAGACCTGTGGGTGAGAAACAGTGAAGAGCCCAAGAGCTGGGACCGGCCGCAGAGGCTCGTCTCCGCTGTCCGTACGGGGGTCTGAGTGCCCATCATGTACATGTACAGTAGTAGCCCAGGGTTTATACGCAAATGACACAATTGCCTAAGTAGAACTAATTTTTTAAAAAATCCCATTAGGATAAAAATAAATATTAATTCTGATGGAATAAAAATAAGCTTCAGAATTTCTGGTCATTAATTTGCTTTTCTTTTACGAAAATATGCTTTTTCTTCTTCTTGTTTTTAGACTGGGAATAAACCCATGGCCTTTGTATTGAGCTACTTCCCTGTACTTAATTATGTTTTATTTTGAGACAGGGTCTTACTAAGTGACTGACCAGTTGCCTAGATTGGGCTTGAATTTGTGACCTCCAGAATTCAGAGTTATAAGATTGTGGGCCTGCACATCCCAAGTGCTGGGATTATAGGCATGCACCACCACTCCCGGTTTATGTGGTGCTGGGGAATCGAACTCGGGTACTTAGTACTTGACATAGTACCTGCTAGGCAAGTGTTTTAACCACTGAGCCATTCCTCCAGCCCTTGGCCCTCGCTTTATAAAATCTAATTAAATGGATTTTTAAAAAAATTTTGAGACAAGGTCTTGCTAAGTTAGTCAAACTGGTAATCTACCTGTCTGAGCCTCTCAGCATGCAAAAATACATATTTTAAAATCATACTACACACACACACACACACACACACACACACACACACACACACAGACCCTTGTAGAGCTCAACATGAGCTTCACTTCAATTTCTTTTGTTCCTAATTACTGTTTTAATGTTGTTGTTTTGAATTTCTGGCTCTCTAGCAAAAATAGGGCTTTTATTTGGTTTTCATTGGCGCTTTATTTTCGTTACATAGTTTATTATCATCTCTGTCTTATCCCGGAGGACAAAATGATCCAGGAAAGGAACAACATGTACTTCAAATTATAAATCACATTCTTTCAGAACATTTAGAACATTGAAATAGTTTGTGGAGAAAATAGCTGACATTAGTGACAGAAATGTGTATGACTTTGCGAATTTGCCCTCTGCATCTTTTCTCTTTAGATTTTGAGTCCACTTGTTTCCAAGGCACAACTTTCCCAAACAGTCCAGTCTCGTTTAATTAGTTGTAAAATTTTAGGAAAATTAACCAACAAATTTGACGCCCATACGTGAGTATTTGATATTTTTTGTTTTTTAAATTAAGTTGATTAAAGATATGTAATGGCTGTATGCTTGGGTATATTAGATTTGCATTATGCCATATTACATGCAGCTATAGGCTTTTTCTTTGTGGGATTCCCGGACCTAACTCTCCTTCTGCAGAAGCACTTTCCTCTCAGTCTCATCTCTGCAGATCAGTAACTTAGCTCCTGCCTCGCGTCTGAGTCTGCCTTGTCCCATTCTAGTGCACCTCTGAGGAGAAAATAGCATTATCGTAAGACTTCCAACATTGGCGGAAATAACATAAAATTAGTGTTTTACCTCTGCGTGTTACTATGAATTTGTTATTTTGAATAGTCTTACTTGGAAGCGTTATGGGACATGTTTATAATTCATGTGCTATTCTCTGCCCAGATGATAAATACCAAACACAAGAATGGACGATGGCATAATTATGATGGGAAAGTGAAATAGAAACTTGAGGGATAATTTGGCTGATAGTTGCCAGAGACTGATCTTCCACGGTTGTCACCTTCTGTCTTCACTGTAGGCATTTAACTCCTGACGACCCAAAGTTAACTATGATTTTAATAGCCATATATGTCACTTACAAGTAGCTGATAATATCCCCCAAATCTAATAACATATATAAGTGCATTGTGAGCTATCCAGCCTTAAAGTATATTGTTATTGTAAGATAACTTGAGTTTGATGATTGTTTGAAAATATTAATTTTTCTAAAACAGTCTCCTGTCTATGTGTTTCCTTCCTCCCTTCTCTCAGTATTAAAAGAGAAATACTCCCCCTGGTGAAGTCGCTCTGCCAGGACGTGGAATACGAGGTGCGATCCTGCATGTGCCGGCAGCTAGAAAATATAGCTCAGGGCATTGGGTGAGTGTTCCAGTTCTTTGCTCCAGTTTCATTTCTGGATTGCCAGGAGTCTTAGTTACTTTTTCATCACTGGGACAAATACCTGACATCCAAAACTTAGGGAAAAAGATTTATTTTAGCTCACAGTTTCAGAACATCTCAGTCCATTCAGGGCTTGGTGGCTGGAAAATGATGGAATCACATGGTAGGGCCGGAGTGGGGTCTGGGGTAGAGCTGGAGCTATAACCGGTGCTCTGGGGACGGAAATTCCCATAGCACAGTGGGACAGAGCCAGGTCTGTGAGGAAGGGTAGACCTAGCATGCACGCCTCCAGGTCAAAGCCCAAAGAATCTACCCCTCAACAGTACACAATATCCATAGGTACATGAGGCCTTTAGGGAACACTTCAGACCCGAACCATAGTACCAGGCAAGCACATCCTCTCCCTATATTTCAGGGAGGCAGGCCATTGATACGTCTTTCAGTGTAACCCTAACATGTGTCTCCTGAAGTGTCTTGGGAATATGCCCCACATGGTGGTGGGTGTTCAATTAACGTTAATTTTTTTCTTCTCCCTTAACTGACTAGTTCTTGTTCTAAATGTCTGCATCCAAGAAGGGAAGATGTCGCAGCACAAACCATGCTTATGCACCACTCTTGCGTTACTTCTAGTTGGGTTTTCTCTATCTCTGTTACGGAGTTGGTTCTGATAGGGTTGCTGTCATGATATCCTTTTTGTGGCCTGTGTCCAGGTCTCAACTCCCCGCTTCGTTACTCCCTTTGCCCTTGGAGTGTGTGGACCTCAGGAATGAGACGCCGAAGGCAGCTTGTCTCAGCTCTTCTCCTGTAAAGCCTGATCCATATCAAGTTATAAATATGACAGGAAGAAGAACTTGTCTAAAAACTATCTTGGGAAATTTTTTGAAAAGGACCCTAAATTGGCATTTATTTTTAGTAGAAACTGCACTGATTTTATCTGGCTCTTTCGTTCTACAAACAAAGGCAGTCAGGTTGTAGCATTTTATATCATTGTTAATTTATCAAAAACTTGAGCTGATATTTAAGGCGTTGGGAAAGCAGGATGTTGCATAGACTCAGGGCATAGGATTGTCCTCTGCCCGGTGTCTTGTCTGCTTTTGCTAAGCAGAACTGAAGGGTTGAAAGTTTGATAGTCCGATAGAGGAATCAGTTCCCATGTTTTGATCTCAGGGAAGACATCTTTTTTCTAGATCTTCTGAGTCCAGGCAGTTCTCTTTGAATGATTGTGGACCATAATTAATTAAACGTGGCCCAGATTTCTGCTTATCAGTAAGAAGAGATACTGTTTCTTGTCATCTGATATTTTTTCACTGTCAAAAATAGAGTCAAGTGTGTTCATATTATTTCTTTGAAAATTAATATGGAACAGTTTCTTAATAATTATAAAAGTAAAACTAGAAAGAAGCTACCTACCTTGTTAATTTAGAGTCTACTTAGGAGACTCATTTGATGATCAGATCATTTGCACATTTTTGAGTCCTTTTGTCTTATTTGCTGTGGTAGACGCTGTATGAAGGGCCAGTGGTATGGGTGGTAAAAAAAAAAAAAAAAACAACAACAACTTACCAATGCTGAAGAATATGAGAACAAGAGTTTATTCAGATCAGAACACACAGAAAAGAGGGGCAATGGAGAGTTGCAAGAGAGGAATCCTGCAGGCAGGGTAGGAATTGGAATTGCTATAAGGAATGCAACATGGGAGAAGGGCTGCAGTTTGCAAATGTCAGTATCTTAAACATGCGTTTCTAGGACATCTCAATCTCTTAGAAACATGTGCATCAGAGTTGTAAATTGACAGGGTCTTTACTCTGACCTCATAGAAGTCTTCTGTGCCTTGGATAAGGATGTCTGTGTACTTTAGCCTTCTTGGAAGGACGAGGGAAGAAGGGTCATCTGCTCATTAGGAGAGGTGAATGGATTTTGCCTTCAGTTCAATCCACTGCTACTTTAGCCAACATTGGTGCAGTGTTTTGTGACTTGGAGCCTGAGAGTTTTAATCCTTTAGCTGCCACATTCCCCATTGAGAAAATAGTGGAGCCAGATAATTCATAGAGACTAGTTGTGCACAAACTGGCCAGACCTGTGTCTGAACAGTGTGGACACTGTGAATTCCAGCCCTGTAATTACCACTATTAGGAACATAATCGGAGGACTTTTATGTTATGATAGCTAAGAAGTACTAATACTTGATTCTTACCTTAGGCAGATTTCCATTACTGTAACAAATAGCTGTAATAATCAACTCACGAGGAGAAAAACTTAATGGAGTTTCACCGTTTTTGAAGGTTTTGATCCGCAGTCAGTTGGCCTTTTGCTTTGGGCCATTGCAGAGCAGCACATCTTCGTTGGGAGGATGAGGAGGAGCAGAACCCTCATCTTGTGGACAGGAGGGAAAAAAAGAGAGGAAGGGAAAGGCTGAGGCCCCATGGTCCCCCTCAGGGAGGTGCCTCTAATAAGCAAAGACCTCCAGGGCGCGGGCCCCACCTCTTCAAGTTCCTGTCATGCCCCATGGCCATCAAATGACAAAGCAGAAACTATAGCTTTGCTCTAACAAGGATGAGAAAACTAGTAAGCCATCTACTTATTTTCAAATTTTTCTTTAAAAAATAATCTCCCTGCTATAAAGCAAGACTGAGAATTTGATGATTTGGGACATACTGATATGAGAAAACTCAGAAAAAGAAAGTTTTAATCTATTTAAAATTAAATATTTTATCCCAATAAAGGGATTGGTTGGATTCAGAGAAGAGATGGCAAGATCTAACTACTGCGAACCCATTAGAGTAATGGGAAGCCGAGGTAGAGTGGTGACTTGAGTGAAATGACTTAGGTGCGGAAGATTAATATGTTAAACACTGTATGGTTTCTCGGACTTGGAAAACACAGAACACTGACATTCTTTGGAACCACGTGAAGTGATAGCCAGAGCCGGGGGAAAGGATCGGGAGGGGGTGGGAGGGTAGAAAATGGGCAGGGATTGTAAAGTCGATATGACACATAGATGTATGAAACACCCAAATTCATTGTAAATACT
Organism: Ctenodactylus gundi; assembly: GCA_004027205.1. Lineage (NCBI taxonomy): Eukaryota > Metazoa > Chordata > Mammalia > Rodentia > Ctenodactylidae > Ctenodactylus > Ctenodactylus gundi. The sequence continues at coordinate 40,738 of PVKB01000622.1, read as the reverse complement.
ATGTATTCCATTTGTATATTAATAAAAATAGAGGGGGAAAATAAAATTAAATATTTTTAAAAAGTTAAAAATAGAATTGAAAAATTCAAATAACCATAGTAAACAGTTGAGCACTGGTTAAAAAAGTGTAGTCACTTAGTGACTTAGAAGATTAATAATCAGGATTCAGAAGACAAACATAAATGTATGGAATATAGACAAGCTGTTCGATACATAGTGCAGGGAAGAATGACCATCTACATGAATAGCTGATTTCTTTTTTCATTTGAGACAAAGTCTCACTATATCATCAGGGCTGGTCCTGAACTCACTATGTAGTACAGATTGTCTGTGGCAGTTCTTCTGCCTCAGCCTTCCAAGTGCTAGGATTACAGATGTGTGCTGCCGTGCCCAGCTTATGTGGTGCTGGGGAATCAAATCCAGCACCTTGAGCTTGCTGGGGCAAGAGCTCTAACCCTGAGCTATGTGCCCAGACCTGAACAGTTGATGTTTATGATTAGTCTAGAGCATTTCCTGAAATTGCTTAAAGTGAAAACTGAAATTTGTATTTAATGTTAAGCTTCTAGCCGCTAAAATGTGTGTCAGTAACAGTACACTGGGGAGAATAAAGCTGATTTAATCATTTTTACATTACTCTTAGTTTTTCTTACACTGATATGCTTCCCCAGCCAGACTGCAGGCTTCTGAGGACCAGGAGCAGCCCTGCGTTTCCTGCAAAACCCAGCCCAGTCACTGGGGTTTAGTAAGTCCTCACTTCAAGTTTGTTAATTTGATGTATTTTCTTCCATCACCTATTGTGCAGGACAGAACTTACAAAAAGTGTGGTGCTCCCTGAATTAATAGAGCTGTCTCGGGATGAAGGCAGCAGTGTGCGGCTTGCGGCTTTTGAAACACTGGTTAACCTGCTTGACATATTTGACACAGGTAAATCTTTGTGTGGATATGTCTTTGCCTCTGGAAGAGTATTTTGCTGTGTTTTGTATCACTGATAAGAAAGAAAACAGAATCAAAAATTTTGATGTTTAATTTTATAATAAACATTAAGCTTCTCCTCTCCCCAGTGATTCTTCCTCTGCTTCCATGTTTGGCCCCACGGCACCTGCTACAGCTGCACAGCCCAGGTTTCCCATTTCTCTTCCAGATTTAACTGACTCAAATTGAGGGCTAAGAAAGTAACTTTTAACTCCTTTAACTAATTCATTTGAAGAGATTGTACTATAACAATATTTAAACAGATTTTCTCTCAGCAATATTTTAATGCCAAAAATCTCATGACCACAGGAGGGGAAATATATGATAGAGCATTTGAGTGGGAGTTGGATGGCACATTGTAACCAAAAGACCTGGTCTGGCCCGTCACCTCTTTCCCTAGGTAAAGGTTACTGGAGTGTAGCTGTGCCCGCTTGCCTTGGGAAAGAGAGCCCACAGAGCCTGGAGCATTAACCCAAGTGTACAGGCCCCTCACTTACACCATCAGTTATATCAGTGCTCTCACTGTCTTATGAGTGTGTGTGTGTGTGTGTGTGTGTGTGTGTGTGTGTGTGTGCGCGCGCGTGTGCCTTCTTTGCTGGTTTGAGCTTCTCAAGTTTGGAAATCATTTCTTACTCCTCTTTCTGGTTCTACTACTTAGTATAATGCTTGTTTTGTAAGAGAATTGATTCATGTTGCGTGTGTGTCCTTTAATAAAACAGCAGATATAGTCTGAATGTGATGACAGTACGGTAATGACAGCAATAATCCCGAGCCTTTTAAAGCCTTTTATTTAGTATCGCCAGACTCTTAATATATAAGTCATTTCTGAAAATTAAGCAAACTATGGGAATTTTGGAAAGCATTGGGAAACTTAAGTATTGGTAATATATCAGAACCTTATGAACTAAATAGATGCACTCAAAAAATTAACTTTTTGGAGAAACATCTAAGAAATAAAAGTGATAAAAACATACACCGATTGTATTATAAACTAACTTAACTTCAATAAAAAATTAAATGATAAGGTAGGCTTAATTGCAACACGAGTTGGATGTAAAAGAGAATTTTGAAATTTTCCTGCCACTGCTATTTCTGTTTATGTAATATGTGTTGGAATTCTTTAAGTTATTCAGACTCAAAACTTCAGTCTTCTTGGCTTTTCTATTGTAATCACTCTAGATTCTGTTGCTTCTGAGCTACAGTGGAAGCCCAAACTCAGCACCTGACACTAAAAGTTAGTGATAGTTTTATCCCTCCTCTTACACCTTCCTTACTTCCCACCTTCTCGGTCATTCTTTCCGATTTTTCTTTGCTATGAGGCGAATGTAATAATAGAAATTTATGGAATCTGTGTATGTGGGTTAGTTGTTACATGTGCGTGTGCAACTGGATCTAAAATCTATATTATTTTGTTTTGTTTTCCAGATGACAGAAGTCAAACTGTACTTCCCTTAGTGAAATCCTTTTGTGAAAAGTCTTTTAAAGCAGATGAATCAATTCTTATTTCTTTATCTTTCCATTTAGGAAAACTATGCCATGGACTATATGGTATGATACATCCTAAGAATTTCAAAAACTGTTGATGATGATTCCTTGTTTTCTACCTTGGTCGCTGAACTTGAGCTCTTCAGTTGTAAAACATACCCTTTAAGGGCGTAAAATTTGAGGACGTCTTAGTATTTTTGTATAAATTTAGATATCATTTAGAAGTGGCATTTTTATTGACAGGAAATTATTTGAAAGAATATCATCAGTGAAGTAAGGATAACTCTTTAACCTGACAGTGTTTTATACATACATACATACATAATAATTTATACTTATTTAGTTGGTATGGAATGATAGAAGTTTGGGGTATTGACTGTTGGTGCCTGGTACATATGTGCTTCTTAGACACTTATTGAATAATAAATTTATCATATGAGTAGTTTAGCTTAAAATAAAGAATAAATCTTGGAGTTTGAAAACATTACTTAATCACTAGTTTATTATATTCATGTGAGAATTAAGTTATAACCCTTTAGCATAGTGACACAATTTCTTTATGTAGAATGCAGCTATACATATATTGCAGCACATTATATATAGTATTACAACATATATCAAATATATATTTCAGTGTATTTCTTAGCCAGCTGGGAAATATACAGCAATATATAACTAATCCTTAGCTTCCTGACACAATTAAGGAATGTACAACTATTCCATTGATCAAAAATATTTGAAGTTCATGTTCCATCTTTCAGATTCATTTTTAAGCTTTTTCTCTGTGGGAACACACACACATCTTCTTTTCAGGCAATTTTATAAATTTATTGTAAATAAATAGCAAAACATGCAAGTAGTCACAACATATAGTTAATTTCTCAGGTTTCTGTAAACTGTAGAAGAGTTAGTAAAGCATAATTCCTATGTTACATAGTTTGTACTTTAATATTATTAAAATGAACATAAGGTGAAACTACATGACATGTTAGATTTCTGCATTACTAGTTACCTTTTTCATGATTTATCAGCTGTCTGTAACCATCTATTTCAATATTTGGTTCCAAATATGTTTTTCTGGTATTTTGATTTTTTCTCCTCCTCCTCCTCCTCCTCCTCTTATTCTTCTGCTTCTTCTTCTTCTTCATCTTCATCTTCCATTGAATTGCTGAACATAAGTTTTATGTTCATTTTAGGAATTTTGACTCCAGATCAACACTTGAGATTTTTGGAGTTTTACAAAAAACTTTGTACATTGGGTTTACAACAAGAAAATGGACACAATGATAATCAGATTCCACCGCAAGTCCTGGAGCAAGAGAAGAAGTTCGCTTCAGTCCGGAAGAACTGTGCCTACAACCTCCCGGTATGGAGTCGTGCCTTCCATTTCCTGAGCTCTGTGGTGTCTTTTTACAGCATGCGAATAGGTAGTATTAAAAATACTGCCACATTTGGCAGTTGCTGCTTAGTATCATGCCCGGTATTTATGGAAGGTACTAATTTAACATTTGTGGAATTTATATTTCTCCTGCATTAGAGGTGTTATCAAAAATATGATGAATGCTTAAATTTAAAAAAATTATTACTAAAAAGGCACGTTACCATTAATTGTCTTCAGACTAGTTCCCTCACTTCAAGCACACTCACCCTTTGCTCTGGCCACTTTCTGAAGCAGTTCTGGAAGTCCTCTGTCATGACAATAGTTTGTTACTCTCTTGTGGTTGCCTTGATACCTTGAATTGATTCAAAACATTTGCGTTTTGGTGTCATTTGACTTTAAGGAAGAGCCAGAAGCCACAAGGCGCCAAATTTAGTATGTAAGTTGTATGAGGATGCACCATAATGTTTTGGGTTTTTTTTTTGTAAATACATGAATTGAAAATTCTATAACACATCAGAGACATGGGATTTGGAAAAACCATATGTCTTTGACAGAAATTGTTGTAAATGTTTCACCAGTGAGTAGTGATCAGTTACCAAAGGTGAAATGTTTTAATTAAAAATATATTTCAGTAAAGAAACACATTGAACCAATCTCTTGCAAAATACTCAAAATATTCCTAATTTTTTTTTGCTTTGAATACATTACTCATATTATTCTTAGTAGTGCATATTTTATCATGAAAAAGAAAAGCAAACAGTCACCATAGTTTTTGGTATCACCTCTTGTAGGGTAGAGTTGGTGCATGCATTGGGATTGCCCAAATAGAATTTCTGATTAAATTTTGATTCAGAGGATATGATTTCAGTTGAAGTAAAATAATGATAATACCAGATATTGATGCATGTTTTTCTCTTCCTCCCATTCATCTCCCTTTCATCTCCACCAGGCCATGATTGTTTTTGTTGATCCTAAAAATTTCCACATGGAACTCTATTCTACATTCTTCTGCCTTTGTCATGACCCTGAAGTACCAGTCAGATACACTATTGCTATTTGCTTTTATGAAGTAAGTCTAAAGAATTGATACTGCTGAGCATTTGCTGTTGTGTTTCCTAGATGCTTTTTTTGATGTTTTTGATGTTTTTTATGCTTCTGCTTACAGATGTGTCAGAAGATGCAGACTCCATATCTCTTTCATGGTCTAGTCCTAAGTCTTATTTTAAAATTCCCATGATTCTCTTCTGTTTTTAATATGTCTGCAGAATCCATTTACATAAATACATTGTATTCCTTTATTAAACTATTTGTTCAGCATGCCTAAACCAAGTGCTCACATTGAGCCAGACATTATAGTAGATTTGGGAGTAAAAGTGGTTTTTATATGCTTCATAATATTTCTACTTTGTACTTAAAGTTATTGCTTAGAAGAAATGGAAAATTGAGACAAATAATGTATATTTATTGCTTTTACTGCAAAAGGATGGCTTCATGAGCATAGCTTTCAGATTTAGCTATTAGAAGTGTTTATAAAGTATGAGTAAAACAGAAATTTAAACTTTTATGATGACTGTAATTAACTTTTCATTTTTTTGAACTTTGGGGCCTGTTTCTTGGATGGTAGACATAAGCACACCCATGCTCTGGCTGTGGCAAACATGTCGATTCTGGTCAGCTATTACTTGTAAACTTCAGAATCTCTTTATAAGGGGCATGACAAAATAGCTTTCTTTATAAGTGTTACAATAAATCTCTTTGTTGAGAATATTCATCCTCTTGGTATTGTTTCCTTGGGTAACACATTGCTGGATTAGCTGCAGATGTGAAGGGATTCATAGCATCATTGTGGACATTATGTAATGTTCTTTTGGTTGCTGAGTGATAATCTTTGTTTCTTTAAAATAACACTCTTCCTGGTATGGATAAAGTATATGTTCATTATACAAAATATAGGAAATCTTCCTCTAAAATGGTACAATTATTTAAAATGATTCCAGTGTTGCACAGTTGCATCGTCCTTGTAGCTATGTCTGCAGACGTCTGCTTTTGGAGGAGAGAGAAGGGCAGAGGGCGTTGCTCACCTGCGCCTCCAAGATGCAGGAGGCTGACGTCATGCCTGTGCTTGTTTGCTGGCCATTCGTCCACAGAGAAGGTCACTCAAGATTGGAGTCCAAGAGTGGAGCATTTATACTTTACTAGACTAGCTGTTTACTTGGATTTTTACCTCATTCTTTTTAATCTTTAATTTTAAAACAAATACACTATAGAACCATATTAATAGTACTGAATGTACATATAAAATATGTCACTAGTAGGTGTGAGTGTGGAGATGGTTGATCTGCCTGTTTGCCAGATGGCTGGTTTCTGTATTCTCATGGCCATACCATGTAAATAGGCTAAGAATAATATTCAGCTCCATAAAATGAGGAGCTAGTTTTAGTTTGTCTTTTTAAATGACAGAAATCACTAGTGGATTTAAATTTTTCCAATCCAGTGTTGTTCTAGAGTCTGATAATTGCTTTATTATAACTTTATTCTTATTTTTCAGAAAAAAACATTATTTAAAAATATCTTCAATAACTCAAAAAAAAAAAAACCAAAGCAAAGGATTTTTAAAAGATTTAAAAAAATTTTTTTTTATCCAGGATACTTTTTTTTCCAAACAAAACATCACACAAGCTTTTTTTTTTTTTTTTTTGATCAGTGAATCCACTGTTCCAGGCTGAAAGTGTCTAGAGGAAGAAGCGGCCCTGTTTCCAAGGGCAGCTGGGTCACTCCCCCCACCCCAGTTCCTTTTCCTCCAAAACTGATTAAAGTTTTCAATGGGAAAAAGGAAAGTTGCTTTGCTTTCTTAGGAATTATTGCTTCCTTGGTATCACTAGGGACCTTCGGCAGAAGTGTCTTTTTTGAGAAGCTCTGAACTAGAATATTTGTATGCCAGGGATATCCTTTAAGACTGTATTGACTGCTGTTAAGACTTCACAGGGTCAACCAAAGGCTTCCATGGGCTTAGTACTGTTTGCAGTGTGGAAGTTAGGTCCCTGGTAGTCCCTTGTCCATCCCCCAGTCCACATGTATCCATCCCACCCTGCTCTGGCCACACACTCTGGGATGTTAAGCAGATTAAGAACTTAAGTTTTCTAGAAATTGAATTTTATGTTTATGTAATAATCTGGTTTTATTTTGAAAGTATCTAACATAGATGCATTTTTAAAAATTCATATACATATCTATATATCTATATATCTATATATCTATATTCCAAATCTGAGAGACTTTGTTGCTGTGTTTTAGGTGTCTAAACTTCTGAATTCTGGAGTATATTTAATACATAAAGAACTGATAACATTATTACAAGATGAATCACTGGAGGTAACATCTTTTTATTATTTGGTTTTTACTTCCTTACGTTAGTCCAAATGTATGACTGCATTTTTCCCCCTACTTCTTGGACTCTGTCAGCTGATTAGCTTCAAAGCTTCAAATCAGTACATTACCATGTCATAGATTAGGAATTGGAAAAATCTTTTTAAAATATTAGGATTTAAAATATATTCGCTTTAAAATGGAAATGTATATTTATTAAGGAAAATTTAGGGAGGTCCAAAAGTAGACAAAAGAGTACCTTCAATTCCAATTGCTATTTTGTTTAGTATCAAAAATTTTCTATCTAAATATTGCCGTATTTTTCTGTTTAAAGGTTTTTATTCTATACAATTATAATCACGTTACATTTTGTATTTTTTCATAATATTATTTGGGAACTATTTCACCTTTTAGTTTAGACTTAGAAAGATTTTGAAATATATCATTTTAATATTTTTAGTAAATTCCTTTTACCTAACTGGCTACTATCTTGCAAAAGCTCAGCCTTCAGTATGTTCGATAACCCTGAAGACAGTACCCCACTTAGAGCTCCTTCCAAAGTGGGGGGTGAGGGGGGTTCGAGCTTATTTGCCACATAGAATTAGCTGTCTCCAACTTAGACTGAACAGTATTAAGAGATACTAATCTCTTTTAAAAAGAAAATTGATGAAGGCAAAATCTTACTAAGACTTTGTAGGAAGAAGATGGCAGGGTGAAGAAGCAGAAACTGAAAATTTCAAAGTTGTTTCAGTGTAGAATCTGACACGTAGAGTCAGTGCATTTAGAAAAACATAGTTATTGCTGTAAGAGTAAGCAGTGTCTCCTGTTCAAAGGTCCTGGATGCTCTAATAGATCATCTCCCGGAAATCTTGGAACTTATGTCCACAGGTGGGGAAAGTGTTCAAGAAACTAAGGTAAATCCCACCTACCAAAAAAGCCCGAGATTTGTATTATTTTACTCTGCACGGTAGTTGTGAGGGATCAGTGAAGGAATGTATGGAGAACATTTAAAATAATGGTTCTCCTTTGGGGGGTGAGTATGGCAGATGGTGGGTCCTCTGCTCATCCATAAGTACGTAAGGCACAAGGCCTTGGGGTGTAAGAGGAAGGACATTTTACTTCCTTACCTCTAGGCCTTGTTTGGGGAGTCACCCTGCAATGTTGAAGCTTTCTTGAGTTTTTGTCCTGTCCTTGAGGAATGAGATGGCCATGTGTACCTATTGCAGATATCCCTAGAAGGAAGGTGATGCTAGAAGTGTCACCTTCCCAAGTCAGTCCCTGGGCTCCTCAGATGTCACAGAGTAAGAGGCTATCGCACTAGCTGTGTTGTAGTGCAAACTGAACCCAAAGCCATAAACTTCTTTGTCTGCTCATTTTCAATTTTCGGCTTTGTGGGTGAATTAATTGAAAAATCCCAGAAGGAAGGTACTTTTTAAATACGGTATTATTTTCTTGGTATATATTTGCAGTACCTAGCCTTTATATGCATTTTGGGGTATTGGTATACTTGTATATCATATTTTCATATATATATCACATATCATACATAGTTCCATCTCCCTTTTCCCCTACTGATCCCTGCCTTCTCCTGATCTCCTTCCTCATCTCCAAAAAGTCAACACAATAAACTTATCATTTTTACAACAAAAATGGATATAAGTAAGTGTGGCTTGCCACATATTAGGTGCTTGTAAAAGTCTGTTGGCATTTAAACAAGTAAATTTCCTCTTTAATTACTGCATTAACAATTCTAATGCTACTATGATTTTTGTCTGTTGTGGGTGGAGCTTGTATCCCCATTTTCAGCATGAATGATATTCCAGGCATCATGACCAGTGAAGACACAGGGTAGGAGTTTAGGTCACAGTTTGCCAACAGGAATCTGTAGCAAGTTTTACTTCAGTGAGAGGTTTGCTGTGGTAGTCACCTGACAGGAGGAATGGCAAGTCCACCTTTTGTTCTGAAATTTGATCTCCCATAACCATAAACTTGGGGTTCCAGAAAGTCTCTGATTTTACTGGGTAACCATTTCCCTGTGACAACTCAGATGGCTTCCACACTCTGAAACTCTTCCCCAGTGTGTTCTAGCCACAGGCTCCAGTTGATGGATTTAACTGTCATTGATTCTTTGGACTGTTTCCTTTCAGTTTTGCTCTCTGCCTGACTTGATTCCAGCACTTACGGCTGCCGAGCAGCGAGCCGCAGCCTCTCTGAAGTGGAGGACCCACGAGAAACTGTTGCTGAAGTACTCCTGTCTGCCGCACGTCATATCAAGTGATCAGATTTATTACCGCTTCTTGCAAAGAATGTTCACGATCATGATGACAAATGTGAGTGCTGGGCTTCTGCCTGGTTCTTTTGACCTCATAGTTGATTTTGGTGTCAGTTCTCAAGACAGTGTGACAAGTTCCGCTTGCTCCATTCTGCCTGGGAGGATAGCCTTTCTGCTGGCCCCTGAGGAGGGAGCTGGGTTCGCTTTGCTTCTCCATTCGTTCCCCCTTGGCTTGACTTGGCTGAAAGGAGGCATGGACAGGAGGAACTGGCCCTTCTGCTTCCTTTATGTACTTCTGGGGAGTGTGGGCAGGCCCACTTCAGGAGTGATGCTGTACGACTGGAGAGCTCTTACACTGTAGAGGACCTCCTGCTGTGCTGGGCCTCCCCCTCCGTATGCCCCGGGGGACCGGTGTTCCTTCTCCTGAGGCTTCCTCTAAGCTCCTTGGTAAGAGTTCAGATAATGTTTTTTTTAGAGGTATCTAGTGGGCGGCTATATAGCCAGTAAAATTTGTAGTGAAACCCAGTCAATGCCTTATTATAAATAACCTTACCGTTAGAGTCCAAGAAATAAACACTCATCCCTGTAAACAGGGTTATATTCAAACCTTCTGATAAAGTTAGGGGTTGACTTTTCATGAAACAATTTTCAGAGAGAAATGCTTAACCCACAGGTCCCTGTATGTTTAATATAACATCCTAATACCACTTTTTGAGGTTTAGGGAAGTTCCATGTTTTTGTTGTAGAAATTGAGGTATTTTAAATTATCAGTGTTTATTCTCAATAAAGAGGAGGTGATGATTCTACCAGGCATCTGAAAATCCAAAATCAATTTTAACTTCAAAGATTTAAAAAAGAGAAAAAATATGTATGAGTATGATTAACAATTTAAATGAAAAAGTAATAGGCATGCATGTATTAACTACTACCCCTACAAATTTTACTCACATACCACAGCAAAGCCTGAGGATGCTGCAGTTGTAACAATCTAAAAAAACTGGTCTTGACAATAACAATATCCTAAGCAGCTTACATTTAATAGCATGAATATACCAGAAGGGACATTTTACTTAAAATGGAGCAGATTTTAATTAATTGTTTTCAACATTACTTATTTGAGTGTTTAGTATGGATCAGGCACTTTTCAATACTCACATTCTAATGTAGGGGTGGTGGGAAATATATAATAATCAAATAATATATTAGGTGCTGATAAGTACTATAAAGTTTGATCTTAATTGTTGATGTTAATTAGCAGGCATGTTTGTGTTTAGAAAGCTAACTATACAGAACAGTTATGTATTCTTAGCTTCTCTTATTAGGAAAAAAGGTGTGCAATGTAGAACATAAATTAGTACTTTTTAGGTTAAGAGATGTATTTTGCTATTTTATTTCATAAAGAGCTACTTTCACACTTTAAAGCAAATACATAATTACTCTAGCACATTTTCTATTCTCAAAGAGAATGCTTATAAAAGTGATTTACATTTTTGTTCTGTTCTTAGTTTCATGATAACATTCATTCAGCAGAGGGTAATGGGCCCTTACCATGTGTCAAGCACTGTCCCGAGTGCCAAGAATATAATAGTGAACAAAAGAGACAAATGACTTACTCTCATAGAGTTTACTTTCTATTGGGGATAGTCTGCAAAATAATTATGCTTTAATATTTAATAGCCAGTCCATATTAAAAGTTTAGCAATTATCTTCCAAATATACTTTACAATTGCCTTATCCCATAGAGAGCCCAATTAAAACCTATAACTTGTGTTTATTGTCACATCTCTTAGTTCCCTTTTCCTCTGTAGAGTTCCCTGTGCTACTTTCCCCGTTTTTTATGACATTGTGAAGGTTGCCATTCAGGTAGAATGTTCTACTTCATGCATCACGTCACCTCTTTCTGTTGTCATCTTGTTCACTTACTCTCCATGGCTTTTATAGACTGTAAGATCCAAGGGTGTGCTGAGATTTTGATGAAGCATGTTTAGCAAGAGTATTTCATAGGTGCTGTGGTGTATTTTGTGTTACTTCCTATCTGAGTGGTGAGTCTTTAAGTTTGCTGAGAGTGGCTGTGCAGCCAGTGGTGACAGCCTTGTTTGTCTGCTGCAGAATTAAGGATTCTCCATTGTCATCTGTATTGTAACCTGCAGCTGACTCTTAATACCCAGTTTCTCCTTAGCTTTTTATCCAGGAATGGCACCCATTGGTAAGCCTGGCTTGAACCAGTGGTTTTACTAGAACTTATGAAAGAGTAATTTAAAAATTTTTCATTATTAAGCATTTTAAACATGTTAAGAACAGAGTATTCTGCTGTGAAGAATTGCTTTTCCTCATCTTCTTGAATTATTTATACTTCCCAGTGAAAGGACAGGTTGAAATCTTGGTTTGTTTATTTATTTATTTTGAGACAGGATCTCTCTCTGTAGTCCATGCTGATACTGAAAACACTATGTAGCCCCAGCTAGTCTCAAACTCACAGCAATCCTCCTGCCTCAGCTTCCCAGGTGGTAGGACTACAGGCATGCACCACCACGCTCGGCTTTTGTGATGCCCGGAAATCGAACTCAAGGCCTTGAGCTTGCTACGCAAGTGCTTTAACCACTGAGCTGTTCTTCTAGCCCCAGATTTCCCTTTATTATTTTTCAGAGCTGGAATTAGTGCAGTAGCCACTTATAACAATGGCAGATGAATTTTGATTTTCTTTCTCTCTTAGATTCGTTTAAAAATACTACACAGTTTAGTTAGTTGTGTCATTATTCTTTGTATTCACATTGTCATGACTTCTTCAGGCTAAGTTTTACGTGCTTTGGCGTGATCGTATCTGATTTTGGTTTCTGGCCCCCAAGGCTATTTTTTTGCCCTTGTGCTGTGTGGTGTAACGTGCATTATAGCTGGGGTCTAAACTCTGCTTATTTTCATTTGACTAAGGTATCTGAAATTCTGTTATGCCCAAATGAAAGAAAAGAATAACATGTTTTTATTTAGTTCAGTGTTTGCCTAGAATTTATTTTAAACCTAGTTGTGCTTCTGATTATGTACATTTCTAAAAGTTCTGTTTTAAATCATAACAGATATATTCTTTCTGTGCTTAATAGTTTAGAATGCCACGCAGTAGTATTCAGCAGAGTGGGAATAGCTGGTGTGAGGAGGGCAAGGGCACCGTAGAGCGTTCACGTTTTATTCCACATGAATGTCAAGGACTCCCACTGTCAGTCTGAATCTTCCGTAATTGAAAACTGTAGCATTTGTATGTAAGTCAGGGTGGTGAACATGAACTTGTAGTGCACACAATATACCTCACTGAGAAGCTTTTGCCCTCATATATGGTTTGAATCCAAAACCTGGTAAGATAAAAATAGCTATTTAGAATAACGGTTCTTCTCAGAGGTGTGACAGAACCGCGAAGGACAGAGGGAAGGCTGAGAGTGAGTGATGCGGGCCCTGTGGGCTCCTAAACTTCATCTGAATCCTGAACTTGAGGTTTCTGTGAGTGATGGTGGGGTTAAGAGGCCAGAATGAAGAGTGCCTCATAGTGGAGTCTCTAAATTTATATTTTAGAAGTGGCACATGTTAGGTGACATAACTGACATGGCGTGTTCTACAAATGTTCATTGGCTGAACGAATGACAAAACTGAGGGAATGGCTAAAAGAATGGGTGGCTGAGGCTTAACTGAGGAACAGGTCTTTCTTTTTGTGTGATGTGGCGGGGAAATGGGAGTCAGAGTTTTCTAATGTGTGGCATATTAGTCGACTTGCCCAAATAATAGTAATGTTAAATTACAGAGATGGTTTTAGAAGGATGTAAGCTCAGTTACCCAAAAGGCAGTGAGCATATGTCTTTTGGTGAATAACTTAATAATTCGGTGGGAAAATTATTAAGAATATGTTTCAGGCTGGTGTAATATTCTTTCTTGTGTATTTCTTTTAGAATGTTTTACCTGTCCAAAAGGCAGCTTCACGAACGCTATGCATTTTTCTGCGATATAATCGTAAACAAGAACAGAGACATGAGGTCATTCAAAAATTAATTGAACGTAAGTAGTCATTGTCTTTTATTTTGGAAAAGAGAAAACAAGATAGTGACCTTAATTAGATCTGACTTGCATTCTGTATCATTTTGCCAGGAATAATTAGGCTGGTGACAGTAAATACATAGTGTTGCTTTTGATTTTGGTAGGTTAATCTGTGTTCGTTTTGGAATTCTTTATGACAGCATCAGATCTGTGATGAATGGAAGTAGTAATTATTTTGAATTTTTTTGTGAATTTAACACTTGAGAAATTAGACTATCTAAACATATTGGAAACCTGGTTTGTACCTTAATGAAGTAGCATTTGGAACTAAAGTATGAATAGTGTTTATGGATTTACTCCTTCTATTTTATACTTGTTTTAATAATAGAATTAATAGAATATATTTTTTCTTCTTGAATAGAGTTGACAGTATATATGAATGTGAATGTGGTGGTATTTAAATGTCTTAAGAAACTGAGTCAGGGATGGTTGTGTTGTTTGGTAGTGAGATGCTTGCCTCGCATGCGCATGCCCTGGATTTTAGATCCTTAGCACCATTAAAAAGAACAACATCAGACAAACAAATCTAAATCAGCTAACAAATGTTAATTGCAAATTTATTTAAATTTGTTAAGATAACATCAGGGTAAAAATCTTGAAAGTGCTAATTGTAAAGATGCAGGCACATACCTACCTACCTAGCCTTGGTGAGTTCCTTAATCATTGGTCCCTTGCTTTGACCATCATGTTTTCATTAACATGTTACCCCCCATTGGCAGGTAGTAGGGTTTTCAGGATATTGGAATCTACCACTTTAAGAACAAGTCACACCACTTTAAAAAAAAATTGAGTATTTTTTATAAAATTCAATTTAAGAAAAATTATGCTTAATATACTTTAATGTTTTTTTGTGGTCTATTTTAATTCAATTTTTGTTGTCCACTGGTAGAACCTTACATTTATAATAAGTTTTATTTTGAAAGAAGATTCTGTTCAATTTTTTCCCAAAAGTATTCTTTTTATTAGTGTATAATTGCAGTAATTACATTCAGCTTGAGAAACTGGTACATGTACATACCACACCTACCTCTCTTTACTCCCTCGCCCCTTCCCCCACCCCACCCCACTCTTTCCGGCCTCCCATTTCCTCGCTGCAGGATCTACTTCCGTGTTTCCTGCCATCATTCTTACTTGGCTATTTTACTTATTTACACTTTGGTCTTCTCATGTTAGAGAAACTGTGCACTGTTTAACTTTCTGTGTCTGATTTGTGAAGCTTAATGCTAAGGACGTATCCATTTTCCTAGAAAAAACTCAAAACTTACCTCACTTTGTAGCAGAGCAGTACTCTCCATTGTGTGTTTATACTACGTTTTCTTTATCCATTCATCTGTTGCTGGACATATTGGCTACTTCCAGGATGTAGCTATTATGAGTTGTGCTGGAAACATGGGTATGCATGTGTCACTGCTGTACAGTGTCTTCAACTCTTTTGGAAAGATACCCGTAAGAGGTCAAATGGAATATCTGTTTCCATTTTTTTGAGAAATTCTCCATACCAATTTCCATAATGGTTGTACCAATTTACAGTCTCACCAGCAGTGTGTAGCAGGATACCTTTTTCTTACAACATTGCCGGCATTTGTTATTTCTTGAGGTCTTGTGGACAGTCATTACTGGAGTACTGGAGTAAGATGGCAGCTCATTGTTTTTTGATTTGCATTTCTGTAATGGCTAAAGATCCTGGACATTTTTTCATTTTTTTTTTTTTTTTGAGACAGGGTCTTGTACAAGCCTTGGACTCATGGCAATCCTCCTGTCTCAGCCTCCTGAGTGCTGGGCTTACAGGCATGCACTACCACAGCCAGCTTAAGTGCTACACAGGAATTGAACTTAGGGTGTTGAACTTGCTAAGCAAGCACTTAAAACACTGTGCCATTCCTCCAGCCCCTTTTTCATGTATGCATTGACTGTTGGTATTTTGTCTTATGAGAACTGTTCTTTCAGTTGCCTGTTTTTGATTTCATCCTTTAATTTTAGGTGTTTATTTATTTTTTCAGTTTGTTGGATTATTCTGGATAGTAACCCTTTGTTTAAGTAATAACTGGAAAAAATTTTTCCATTGATTCAGTTCCTTCTTTACTCTGTTGATTCCTGCCTTTGCTGTGCAAAAGCTTCTTACTTCAATGTAACTGCATTTGTTGATTCCTGGTGTTAGTTATTCTGGTATTTCACTGAGAAAATCCTTGCCTATACCTATGTCTTCAAGAGTTTTACCTAATTTTTTTCCCAGCAGATTCAGTGCTGGAAAAAAAATGCTTAGGCCTTTAACTCATTTTTATTTGATTTTAGTACAGGGTGAAAGATGTATATCTAGTTTCATTTTTCTGAAACCAATTTTCCAGTGCTATCTGTTAAAGAGACTTTCTCACTAGCATATGCTGTTGGCCCCTGGGTTGAAAATAAAAGGACTGATGGTAGTAAGGGTTATCTCTGAAACCTCAGTTCTGTTTCATTGGTCTTCTCTTTTTTTGTGTGTTTGGGTCAATACTATGCAGCTTTCTATCGTGATGGCTTTGTAATATAACTTGATCTCTATGCTTGTGGTGCCTCTTGCTTTTGTCTTATTGCTTATGATGCTTTTGCTATTCTAGGTCTCTTTTGGTACATATACATTTTAGGATTGCCTTTTCTAGTTCTGTAAAAAAATGCTATTGATATTTGATTGGAATTGCATTGACTGTGTACATCAGTTGTAGCATTGTAGCCATTTTGACAATATTGGTTCTGCCTATCCCAGAGCAGGGGGTCCTTCACTTCCTTGGTTCTGTTGATTCTTTGATCCTTAGGTTTTTGTAAGACTACTGTGAATAGGATTGTTTTCCTGGTCTTTTTCTCTGTGCTTTCCTTATTGCTGTACAGGAATGCTTTTGATTTTTTTGTGTGTTGATTTTGTATCTTGCAACCTTGCTGACTTTTTTTTTTTATTAGTTCTAAGAGTCTCCTGGTGGGGTGTTGGAGGTCTTCTATGTACAGAATCATGTCTGCGAGTAACTGTCCTTTAACATCTTCCTTTGCTATACATGTTCCGTAATTTCATTCTGTTGCCTGATTTCTCTGGCTGAAGTTTTGAGTACTGTATTAAACAGGAATGGTGAGAGTGGACACTTTTGTTTTATTCCCAACTGTAAGGGAAATACTTTCAACTTTTCCCCATTGAAGTTGATAGTGAGTTTGTCATAAATGGCTTTTTTTTATCACCTTGAGGTAAGGTCCTTCAGTATCTATTTTCATCCATGTTTTTATTATGAATGGATGTTGAGTTTTGTCAAAGTATCTACCAATATGGTGATGTCACTTTTCCCTTGCTTTTATTTACCTGATACTACATTAATTGATTTAAATATGTTAAACCTTCCTTGCATCCCTGGGATGAAGCCAACTTGTACATGGTGTATGGTCTTTAATAATTTGTTGCATTCTGTTTGCAAATATCTCGATGAGGATTTTGCATCTGTAATTCTGTTTAGTTTGAATGTTAAGAATCTTGCCTTCAAATATTTAGTGGACAATTTTCCTTTAAATAGTAACCTGAGTTATCATTATTAATGTTGTTTGCATATAGCATTATCTACTTCAAAGTGTTTTAGAGGGAATATGAAGAAGAAGATAGCTAATGTGATTACTCAAAATTTTTGAAGTTGTGTGCCTGCCTTTGAATTCTGGCTCATTTCAGCCTCTCTAAACTTACTATCCTGACCTCTTAGGAGTGACTCATTGGATTGATCGTTGGGCTTAACTGGGAATTATGTGTAATGTGTTTATCATATAGTGTGTGATCAAAAACTAGTATATTTCAGTGTTCAATAGTTAATAAATGCTTATAGAATTTAATAGTGTTAGTAAACCTTTTGCTAGCTTTCAGTGTCAACAATTTTGTAGTCTACAAATCTAGGGTGTGTAATATAATTTTACCCTCTTTTTATTTGCTAAACAAATTGTGTGTATAAAAACACTTGTCACAGATTGTGTGTGTTTAGTTCTGTCATATGTAATTTCACGTAGGAAAAATTAACTTATGATATTTTTGTTATTTCTAGAACTGGGCCAAGGAAAAAGTTATTGGAATAGACTTCGATTTTTGGACACCTGTGAATTTATCATAGAGATCTTTTCCAAATCATTTTTCTGTAAATATTTCTTTCTACCTGTTATTGAACTGACACATGACCCAGTAGCAAATGTGAGGTATGTTGCCACTCCAAGAACATACTTGATAACATTTTCTTTTATATCTCTTATAAGCTTTTGCAAAATCTTTTCCTTAACCAAATGAAAATTCAAGTGAATTTCTGCTTGCTTTCAAGTTCTTAGTAGTCTTTTCTAAGTACTAATCTAAGAGTTGTATATATTTTTGGGATACAGTGTGATAATTGGTATGATGTGTAGTGGTCAAATCAATGTAGTTAGTATTTTTGTCTTCTTAAACATTTGTCATTGCTTTAACATTTGAAAACTTAACATTGTTCTTCTTATTAAGTTATTTACAAAATAAATAATAAAAATATTGCTAGCTGTAGTCACCCTGGCACGTTAGAACCCAGAGCATGTCCCTTTTACCTTAGTATATCTTGGTGCTTGGGATCTAGTTCTCTCTGACCTTCCTTCCCCTACTTTTCTTCTCTCTAGTGGTCCCTCCTTCAACCCGTTAGACATCAGCATTCGTAGCTTCCACACAAATATTTGTCTTTCTGCACATGCTTGTTCCCCTTTCTAGAATGCCATCCCGTTCCATCTGTGTGGCTGCAAATTACAGGATCTCATTTTTATAGCTGAATAACACACTGCATTTTCTTTATCTGATCATCTGTTTTGGACATCTCAGGGGATCCCGTGTCTTGCCTGTTGTGAGCAGGGCTGCCATAAGACCTCGGTAGTCTTAATCGAGGAGTCTCTTTCAGGACTGTCCCTGATCCTTTGTCCTGTTGGGTCGGAAGAGCAAAGTGTCACCGACAGCATGGCACGCCCTGGATCCACACGTTAGCATCAGGAGAAGGCTGGGAAGCTGCTATTAATTTATCTCTTATTACAACTAAAGAAAGAAGCAGCAGCAGCCTTGCCCCTTCAGAGTTAGCTTGGTGAGCACCTTTCCCTTTTGTGGTCTCTTTGTTCAGTGAAGTGGGCAGTTCTGCGGCCTTTTCCTCGTCTTCTGTGCTCAGTTGTGTTACAATTTTGAACTCTAATGTTAGTTGAATTTGATCAGCCACTAAATTGGAAAGAAAAGGCTTCCTTGGGGGGGGGGAAATATATATATGTTGAATTTTATATATAATATGTATATTTTATACAGTATACATATTATATATTTTGCTTTTTTCCTCCAGATAAGCATATTATTTTCTTTTTTGGTGGTTCAAGATAAGTATGACATAAAAGCTATCATTTTAATCATTTTAAAATACATAGTTTGGTGGCATTAAACACACACCTGTTGTTAAGAGCCAGTTGTACATTTGTTAATGAAACAACAAGACTTTTAAACCCTCAGCAGTCTGATTTCCGTGTTCATTCTGTGTGTGTCTGTGCTGAACTTGAGCACAGATCTGTAGGAGACGCCAAGTCAGTTGCCCAAAGACTTCCATGAACAAAACTCTAGAGCTCCCTGCTGAATTTTCACATGTAGCCACTTAGTGTTATGCTCTATGACATATGTGCATCTTTTATAAACACTGGCATGGGTCATGACAAATGTAAAACATATATTTCTTAGTATGAGTTGGCAAGGAATAAGCGAGCATAGATTGGTAGTTTACTGCTGAGATCTATTGCAAGACTTCAAAAATGTTAATAAGTTCAACATAGAATCTTTCAAGTGTTACTGGATGAGAACAAATATAAAGGGTTATTTTATTTTTAATGTGAAAAAATAGAGTGCGACTTCATTCACTGTCATAGTTTGTGCTTTTACTTGTGCTGTATAAGTGATTGGTAGAGTGTCCCGGACATTTAAAGTGAATTGTAAAGACCTTCTTCTTTAGATTTTAGCTCTTCCTGATCAGCTAGCAAAGTCTGATCATATTCTTAACATTTTGTAAGTTGAAGGTGGGAATCTAGGGAAACAAGTTTCAAGGTGATTAATTATCACCTATCAGGCAGTTGACAAAAAATATTTAGAAAGAAAATGAAATATCTATACTGGATAGTATGACTAATAACAGAGCAGAGCAGTCTGCCAACTTGAAAACCAAAACCAAATAAAGATGAATTGGCTACTACTGCATGCATTTTGGAGATTTGGGAATGCTGAGATCATTGCATAGCAATTTGTCCTGGTTTCCATTTTCCTGCCTAGGCTTCTGGAAGCAGTCAAAGAGATAGAACCAGCAAGGCCATGTACTACCTGGCTGTTGGGTACCAAAGCCTCTAACTTGTGCAGTGGGGATGAAAGCTGTCACAGGCAAGGATGCTAGAATCATATAGGTTAGGTGGATAGTTTGTGGACACGCACTGCCAGAGCTGAAGTCCTGGCAGTATTCTGGCTGTGTGTCTTTGGGCAAGCTACAAAATCTCTCTGTACATCAGTTTTATTGTACCTAATTCGTAAGGTGTTCTGAGGAATACATACCTGTGATGGTACACATAATGACTGTAGCTTACCAGAAATGTGTGGTTCCCTAATCTCAAGAACTTTATTATTTTATGGGCCCAAGAGCCTCGCAGGGATGAATCACTAGTATGGCTTTGGTAACTACTGCAAAGTACATATTTTCTAAATATATCTTGTGTAATAAGGAATGAAGTGTGCGTAGACTGTTAAGTGCCTCCCTAAGTGAATGTTTTAAATTTAACTTCAGTGGATTTAGATGACTATAAGGTTGTATTCAGAGAAACCTTTGTCCTGAGCTACAAAGCTGAAGTTTTTTTGGGGGGAGAGCTTGGCCTCTTTGGTTAGAGAGTGTGCCAGCTGTTCCTGTGGTGAGCACCCTGTGAGGAGTGAGGTGGCCTTGCTGCTGTCCAGGTGAAAGTTGTGTAGGTGGAGCTGCTTCACCCCTTTGGGTGCATATAAAACAAGTGTTGTATGGACAGAACTGGAATTGAAGGTTCTACTGAGAAAGCACCCTGGAAACTCGCAGATTGGGATTTATTTTATTTTATTTGATTTTTGTTTTAAGACAAAGTCTCACTCTGTCATCCAGACGGTTCCTAAACTCGCTCTGTAGGCCACACTGGCCTCAGACACACAGCAGTCCTCCTACTCAGCCTCCCAGGTACAAGCACTGGGATTATAGGCATGCAGTACCACACCCAGTTTATGTAGTGCGTGGGGATCAACCCTGGGGCCTTTCACATGGTAGGCAAGTGCTTTAACCACTGTGGTATGCTCCCAACTCCCCAGTTAATACTGTTGAAATTTAAATCAGATAACTTTATCCCTCTTCTCAAAATCTGCTCATGCTTCCCGCTGAGCTCAAAATAGGAGCCCATCTCCTGACAGTGACATGAGCTGCCCATTCTGAGGTGAGGTCTCCTGCTGATCTCACCTTTCTCTGTTGGGCCCCAAAGGCCAATTAGCTCATGTGGTCTAGTTTGCTAATTTGGAGCACCAAGGGAGGCAAGCTCCCCTCCTCTGCTCCCCGTGTTCTCCACATACTTGTGTGGCTCCTTTCCTAGTTTTCTTTAGGTCCTTGTTTAAGTGGCGTCTGTTCAGTGAAACCTCCATGGAGGACCCCCTGCAGTCTACAGTTGACTCTCCCTCTGGTGCCCTCTGGCTCTGATCATCTTTTTCCTGCTTCACCTTTCTCATTAGCGCTTGCTGCTTTGAATAGACAGCTTGCTTATTTGCTCACCCCGGCCTCCCTAATCCCATACTGGAGTGCAAAGTCCCTCGGAGCAGAGAAATCTGTTAACTTTTTCACTTTTGTGTCTCTGTGCCCAGACTGGTGAAGGTTTGACACATCCTCGGCGCTCTGCAGACCCTTGTATGAAGAACCGCGCTCCCGGCTCTCTGGACGTTGAATTGCTTTGTGTTTCGTGTTACTATTGCTCTTCATTATTAAATTCACTCAGTGCTAACTTTTTACAGAATGAAGCTTTGCTGTCTGTTGCCCAAAGTGAAATCAACTCTGAAAATTCCCACAGATAAGCATCTCCTTCAGCAGTTGGAAATGTGTGTGAGAAAACTGCTGTGTCAAGAGAAGGATAAAGACGTCCTGGCTGTTGTAAAGAGAGTAAGTGTCTGGCAGCCGCGTCGTGGGCTGGGAGTGTGGCTTCGCCCCTTCAGCCTGGCAGCGTCTTAGTGTATCAAGATGCTTGCATCTTTGCTTGAGTAGGAACTTTCAGTAAATAATTTGATTGGCGCGCACCTCAAATGGATATAAAAGTCCCTTTTACAAGGCCCTTAGATAGGAAGATGTTATTACTAGCAGTGTGTCATGAAGGAGAACTTAGCACACGGTAAGTACCCAGTGAACACTGACTTATAATGGATATTTCATTCAAGAGATTTTACTTGGAAGTGATTACAATCAAGGAAAACTCTGCTGGTAAAATTTGGAAAGTCACATTTTATGGAAACAACCTTGGAAAGACCCTCAAAAATCAATGCAGGGCTCTGTTTGATTTTCTGAACGTGCCAGATCCGTTACTGCTGAGCTTCCTTGAGATCCTGCTAGTAGGTGGTGGAGTCGGAGCATCTTGACTCTACTGCGGAGTACGCTCCTTTCTCAGTACTGTGATTCATCAGTATTTATCAATATTGTGATTTGTGATTTATAATTGTTGTTTTAGCATGGGTTCTTACATGGATTGCTTGAGAATATTGGAAAAGTACAGCAGTAGAAATTATAGTGCATTAGTAAGATCAAACCTTCAAATACTTCAAGTTTTTAAAAGCTTTTTGTGGTGAATATGTAACTAATATTGTTTTAAGGTCAAGTCAAATTAAAATGGCTACTTTTATGAACCCACAATTTCTGAGCATTACTTTGGTCTTGAAAGGTTAATTTACTATTATTGAAATAAACTTGTATAGATGGCGAGAGAAGAAGAATCTCTCAGTTCCCTACCTATTTTCTAGAGATCATTGCCAGTGTCACGAGGAACTTGTTAATGCATTGATTTGATAACTCAGTATTAAATTAGTATAATTTTATATTACTGAAATGTGAATTTCTCCTTCATCAGTGAAAATAATCAGAAATACCCAGAATTGAACATAGATATAAATCTAAACAGTCATGCATTTATTTCTACCATTAATTTCTGTTCTTACTATATAAGTGCAAAAGAATTGGTGATTATTTTAAATTGTCAAATAGTAAATATGAAAGAGCTTGTAATTTTTTCACAGAAGTTACTAATTCAAGAGGTAACCTTTCATAAATTGTTATAATAGTGCTGTAATTAAATTAATAAATTATTAATAATGGATTCTTTTGAAATACAGCTCTTTAAATTCATTTTACATAATGAAGCCAATTTTTCCTTGAAAATATGGTTTAACTTGATTAAACTGGGATATTAGGATGGGAACCGCTGAGAACACTTAGGGATAAAAGTGGAATAGTCTCCTATAACCAGTTTTTTTAAATATGAGAATAAATTATATTTAAACATGGGTTATTTTATAAATCAATTTATTGCATAAGTTGTACTTTTCGTGAGCTTTAGCGTAAAAAAGCTTCACATAAGTTACATAATGCATAGCTTTGGGCATATAAATATATAAATGTACTCGATGTGGTCATTAGGATTAACAATTACAGAATAAGTTTGGAAGCACTTTCCTCTGTCAGAAGCAGAACCCTTGACTAGATTTACTATTGTTTCATTGGAGCATCTTGTTTCAGACCAGTTTATTTTGATAACAAACTCAGAGGCTACTTTCAGAGCAAAGCCATTGCTATTGGTTAAAGTATCACAATGATAAACAATTTCAGTAGAAGAGAACTAATGACTTGGTGCCATCTGAAAATTCACTTCATGTGTGGTTAGTTCAAAGACTTTTTAAAAATTAAAATCTGTATTTCTGAAAATTCAGAAAAGATTGGCAATGGGACGCACTAGAAATTTGTTAAATTGGATGCGTTTAGCATTTAAAGTAAGCCTATAGACTTGCTGTCCTTGAAGTTAAAAACTTCTGGAAGTTAAAATGGATCTGGGCATCAATATATAGGAATTAACTGTACATACATACTGTGTACAATTGGGTAGAACTTAAGAATTCCCTAATTTAGTCTTCTGGGTGATTCAGAAGTCTTCTCTTTTAATCTTTCTGGGAAAAGGGAATCTCAGAAATAGTGGGTAGATTGAATTGAGGTTCTTTTGAATAATTCTCAAAACTTTCTTTGCAGACTGTGGTAGAGTTGGACAGAATGGAAATGTCTATGGATGCAGTAAGTATACTCTACCTTTATTGAAAGGAATATTTATGAAAATGATGGGAGGTCATCTCTAGTGTTTGACAGTGTCATTTGAAACTTCAGTTTCAGAAAAAGTTTTATGAAAAAGATTTGTTGGATCAAGAGAAAGAAAGAGAAGAGCTACTTCTTTTGGAAATGGTATGTTGTTTTCACATGCACACATGCATACTCTTTTCTGACCAGTGTTGACTGTGCTTTGGTATTCATCTTAACTGTATTTTCTTGCAATATCACGTTACTTTTTTCTTTCTAAATGACTCAGGAAGAATCCTGGTTTTTCTGAAGCCCATCCTTTTGTAAACCAGAAGAACAGTTACAACCATGAATCTTTTTCAGAAGACTGTTTTATTGAAGTAAAATTAACATACAATTAGCTACATATGTTTAAAGTGTATAGCTGATGGGTGTTGTCCACAGTCAACATCACCAAATGTGTCTTCAAATATGTCAGTAGTCCCGAAAGTTTCCCCTTAGTAATCCATATGTTCTGTTCCAATCCCAGCGTCCACTGAGTTAGTTTGTAAACACAGAATAGTTTCACTTTTAGAATTTGTGTACATGTGTATTGAATTGTAGGTAGCCTTGCTTCATTGTGCTTCTATCAGCATAATAATTTTGAGTCCACCATATTATTGAGCATATCTATAGGAAATTCCTTTTTATTTTGGGTATTTCAGGTTTATGGAAATAGCACAATTTGCTTATCTACTCAATGATCAATTGTTACTTCTAGTTTTGGGTTATTATAAATAAAGCTGCTTTAAATATTAGTGAAAAAGTCTCTGGGTTCACAAATACCTAGGAATAGAATGGCGAGGATATTGGATTGAGTATACTTATTTTGAAAACAAACAAAAACTTGAATTTCAACTAGCCTGTGCTAGTTTACATTTTCATGGCTGTAGTGGGGAGTTTCAGTTACCCCCATATTCTCTATAATATTTGGTATGGTTTTTAAAAATTAGAGCCATAGTAGTGGATATGTAGTTGTATTTCATTGTACTTTTAAATGACATATTGTTGATACCTAAAGATGTTGAGCATCTTCTTGTTTGTTGGCTGTTGCCATCTCATTTTTGATGAAGCAACTTTGTTTTCAGAACTTGAAGTAGGTGGTTTACGTGTTGCGCTGTTAGAGTTCTGTATATATGTATATATTCTGAGTACAGCCCTTGTTACATGTACATGTCTGTGGCTTAGAGTTTCATTTACTTAGCTGTGCCTTTTGAGGAACAGTTTTTAATTTTGATGAAATTGACTATTGATTGTTTTCATAATTCCTTTTTAAGAGTCCTTTGTCTTAAGAACACGTATGTTTTTGTTCTAGAATTTCTAAGTGAATTTTAGTTTTAGGCTTAACATTTAGGTCTATGATTTATTTCAAGTGAATTTTTATATTTTTAAAATCTGGCTATCCAGCTATCCAGCAGCATCTGTTAAAAAATTACCTTTCCCCACAGAATTGACTTTGTATCTAAAAATTTCAGTTGCCCACTTATCTATATCTGTTTCTTGACACTTCCTTCTATTCCACTTATTTGCATGTTAATTTTTTGGCAATACCAACCTGTTTTGATCAACATAATTTTTAATATTTTTGAAACCAGACAGAGTAGGTTTTACAACTTTGTTTTTGTTTTTTAAATGGCTTTGGCAAGTCTAGAAACTTCACATTTTGATAGGAGGTTTATAGCCAATTTGCCAACTTATAAAGAAAAAAAATTAGCTGGAGTTTTAGTTTGTACTAATTTGGATTGATCTCTAGATCAATTTGGAGAATTGGCATCTTTATATCAGGTTTTCAATCTGTGAATATTTCTCCCCATTGCATTGAGTTATTTG
Source organism: Ctenodactylus gundi (assembly GCA_004027205.1). Taxonomy (NCBI): domain Eukaryota; kingdom Metazoa; phylum Chordata; class Mammalia; order Rodentia; family Ctenodactylidae; genus Ctenodactylus; species Ctenodactylus gundi. The sequence goes on along the minus strand of PVKB01000622.1, from coordinate 14,985 downwards.
TACTTTTTTTCTCAATGATTTCAGTAGCATTCAGTATAGAACTCAAGAAAAACATTTTGTTTGATTTATTACTAGTGTAAAGTATTTTGTGACATTGCTGTAAATGGACTTATAGTTTTTAATTTCACTTTCCAGTTTTTTGTTACTAGGATATAAGAATACTAGTATTGATTTCTGTGTATTAACTTTGGATATTAAAAACTTGCTAAATGTGTTTTCTAGGATTCATTAGGATTTTCTATGTAAGTCACGTATCTTTTAAATATAGGAAGATTACTTTCTATTGAATATGTCTGTTCTTTCTTTTTTGTCTTTTTTGTAAGCTCTAGGACCTCCACTGCAATTAAAGACCTCTCAAAAAGTGACCCAAGTCGCATCCTTCTCTTTTTATTAATATAAGGGGGAAGCAGTGTAATCTTTTATCATTAGGTAGTAAGGTAATAATGTTTCTATGTAGATGTACCTTGTCAAAGTGAGGAAGGTCCCTCCTACTTTTAGTTTACTGAGAGTTCTAATGAATGGTGGTTGAATTTTGCTTCTTATTTTTCCTGTATATCTTGAAATGATATTTGACTTTTTCCTTCATTCTGTTACACAGTGAATTATATGATCTTTTCACCTAGTAAACCAATTTTGTATTTAGGGTATAAACCAACTTGGTGATGACACATTGTTCCTTTTTTCCTGTTGCTGAATTCTTGGCTAAATACCGCTCTTAAGTATTTTTCATCTGTATTTATAGCTTCATAGTGAAATTGGTTTATAATTTTCTTTTGGTCAATTTTTTTGGGGGGAGTCAGAGTTGGCATTAGTATTATTCTGGATTCATAAAACAAGGTAGATATTGTTACCACCTCCTCTGTTTTTTGACAAAAATGATATAAAATTGGTTTTGTTTCTGACTTAAATTGTTAGATGGAGCTGACTTTTAAGTTGTGTTCTTTCTCCATGTATATTATACTCCAAGTAATGTAGTTTAAAAACATGCAGTAGAGCATTTCCTTTTCTCTCAATCTTTTTAAAGAAAAATATTATGTCATTTAGTACTTATCAGAAATTGAAATGACCAATAACAACAAATATTTTGCTAATGAGAACTGGTAAACACTTTCCGGAAAAGAAAAACACACTAGTCTAAGATGCTATATTCATCCTTTAAGTTGGGTAACCCCAAAGGGAGAATTTTGTAGCTCTGACAGAACTCTGAATTCATTAGATACAAATATGGGAGAGAGGAAAACCACTTTTTGGACTTGAACAATTGATATATCCTAAAGCTTAGAGCACTTTCTCATCAAGACAACTTCTGAAATCTATTGAAGCCATACCAATAATATGAAGAAACTATTTTCATAACAGGAGCAGTTAGAAAAGGAGAAGCCACAGAATGATGGAAGGCCTCCAAATGATAAAATCTTTGAGAAGAAACGTAAGTGGTTTTTCTGTGTCTTCCCCACTTAGTTAGTGAATTCTTGTTGCTTACTGGCATTCTACAAAACCATGCTGAGTCTGAATATGGTAGGGAAAATTGCATCACTTACTTCCAGTTTTCAAAAGTTGTTTTTGAAAAGTGGCTCATTACTGTGGTACAGATGTTAGGAATGCATGAATAAATGTCAGGAATCAGTGTGGAGGCTGTGCATCCTTGAAAGGAAAGCTTCAAGTTTGATAACAGCTGTAGGACTATGAAACTGATTACTGAACAGCCAAGACTGGAATATGAAAATATATAAAATGAAGACATTTGGAAAAGAGTTCTGCTTAGCTGAGGATAGTGGTTTGTATTGTCTGTGCTTTGTGTTTATGGGGATTAATAAGAACTCAAGGAAAATTATACAACTTAAAGCAGACTTTATTTTAGGTCGAGACATTAAGACACCATCGCAAAGTCTACCTAAAAACATCCCCATTTCTGTTCCTGGACCTTCTTCTAGCAGCCCTTCAACCAGTAAGAAAAGGCTTTTTATGTTTGTTTCATAAAAATATTTTTATTTAAAAATTAATTGTCTGAAAATTCACTCTGTTAGATGAGATAATTTAGTCTAGAGAATCTCAAGCCCTGTATTTTTGTTTCAGTAGTCTTTGATGGGTGGAATGGGTAAGATACATTCCAGTGAGCTGAAACTAATGGAAGCAGTCTCAGTCCAGCTGTCTTTTCCTGAAGATGGCGGAGGTTGGGCAGGGAGTGAGGGTTGGGGTGGCTGAAGATGAGCTGCATAACCATGTGTCCCTCTTTTCTGCTTATTACTCTAGGCAAAGAAATCAAGAAGTCCAAATTGATTCGAAGCCAATCTTTTAATAATCAAGCTTTTCACGCAAAGTATGGCAACTTAGAGAAATGTGCTAGGTGGGACCTCCGGACTGTTTGTTTTCCAACATACTTATCTTACCATCACACATACTTATTTTGGTGAAATATGTACATTTTTTTGTAAAAATCAGAGTTAACTTTGAGTTTTTAAATCAGCCAATAATCTATTTTTTGCTTACAGGGATTATTATATCTTTAAAAAGTACTTTATAATTTGCATAAAGATAGACATTGTACATTCTAGGATGTCGCCATAGTGCTGCATAAGAGCACCGTGGAATTTATACATCATTTCCGACGGAGGTGGTGCTATGTCACGTTCCTCTTACCTTGTACCCAGGAGTGAGTGTGCCCTGTTTGCAGCTGCACAGGGACACTCACTTGCATTTGTACTATTTCTGCCTATTAGGAAGCCACTGCATATTCATGCTGCAATCATGACAGAGTTCTGACATAGATGAACATCTGGTTTCCTGTTGTAGCTCAGAAGACAGAATTAGAAATAATATTAAAGCAGTACAAATTAGCACGATTTATTATATATGCTATGTACCAACTGAGAAAGTAATTTTAAGAAAACATAAACATCTTTAAAATATGCATTTTTCTCTCAAGTTATGTTACAGAAAAAATTCTTTTGTAGTAGTTAATCATTCCAGATTGTCAGCTGTATTTTGTATTGGGCTTTATCTAGAGTTCCTAGCCAGTAGGGTGATCTCAGGATGGACCAGTGTTTATTACTAGTTACTTCCAGGAAAATTTTACCCATGTTACCAATATAGGCTGAGTATGAGGAGCTATAGTTTTCATAAAAACAAAAGTTTAAGGAAATGCTTTTAAATTATAGACAGAATCTTTTGAGGCATGGAATATGAAAAGACAAGTGAGAGATTAAATCAACAAGCATATTTAAGAACTAGAGAAAAGCCTTACAGCAAATACTGAAACACCCTGACAGATAACTGGGATTGAAAGAATCATGTCCTATTGTAAATCACATTGTGTTCTTTTCTAGTAAAGCGTCTGCAGCAGGGTACACATCTTCTGTCTCAGGGTTAGCAAAGAATTCTGTGCTTACACTTACTGGTAAGTAGTGCTCTAAGTAACCTTCAGAAAATTGCTATCTTTGACAAGATACTGTTTTCTTTAAATTAATTTTGCTTTTAAATACTGCAGTTTTGTAAATGTATCCCCATCAAATTTCTTAAAACTTTATCCTAGCAGTTGGGAAGGTGCTTGACTGTCCTCTTGCTTTCACTGATCAAAACTCAAGAGCTTCACAGTTGGAAAAGGAGAAGGGGGGCAGCGTGCTAGGATGGTTTTGACAGTTGGAGAACCTGCCGAAGTATGGCCGGTGTTTCTCCAATGATGTTTAAGAAGTTAAAAATAGTAGGAATTCATGATAAATGATCTGCAGCTAAACATTCACCAAATTATGTTTGCTCCAGGGATCAGCAAACTTTCTGTGAAGGCCCACATTGTAAATTTTCAAGTTTTGTTGACCTAACTGGTATCAGTAACAGTTACTCAACTCTGCTGCCATAGCATAAAGCCTGCTGTAGATAACACATAATAAGTAAACGTGTGTGCTCCAGTAAAACTTCATCTTAAGGCAGCAGGCAAGATTTCCCCTGTAGCCCGTAGCTTACTGACTTGGTTTATGGAGTAGAGATAAAATTGTGCTGTGGACACACTGGAATAAGTTGTTGCCAGGCAGGGTGATGCATTTCTGCAATCCAGCACTCTGGAGGCGAAGACAGGAAGATTCCTAGTTTGAGCCCAGCCTGGCCAATTTAGCAATTTAGCAAGAACTTTTGTCAAAAAAATAAAATAAAAATAAAATAAAATAAAATAAAATAAAATAAAAGGCTTGGAAAGGCCTTGGTTCAGTTCTCAATATGAAAGGGGGGAAAAAATCCCTGTAGAGAGAGCCCCTATTTAAATAAAAAAGGTTGCTATGTCTTTTTCGTTTGGGTGACTGAATACCTAACATCCACAGATTTAGGGGAGGAAAGGTTTATTTTAGCTCACAGTTTCAGAAGGTCACAGTTCACTAAGCAGAGGGGGAGGCAGCTCCTCAGGAGCTCACAAACAGGAAGCCGAATCCCCTCCAGGCTCTCCCCAGAGGAAAACGTTGCAACAATCTTTCTTCTTTCTTCCTTTTAAATAGTTCAAGTCCCCAGTTGGGCCTCCCACATCCGGGTGGGTGCTCTTCCCTCATTCGCTGGCCCACAAATCACTCAGACTCTAATCCAGGCTGGTTCCTAATTGCCTCATCTAGACTTGGTTCCTGATTGCCTCAAGCAGACATAATCTCTCCAGTGGTCACAGGCTATATGTGTGTTTTTAACTTTTTACCTTGGAAATATTGATTGAACATTGCAATATTGGTTTAGAGTAATTTTTAAATGTAAATAATGGCAGATTTTCTCTAAGGTCCGAAACTTTCAGAACTTGGTTGCACTGCCTTTTAGGTTACATTTTAGTGTTTTGTCTTCCTCTTGCTATGTGCTTTGTGTTCTCGTGGATATTCTTAATGAGTTTGTATACTCTCTGCTGCTTTGTCAGTAGGATTTTCGTTTGCTAAAACAGAAAAAGCTTTTTAAAATTAAGGCACTGACATTCATATAGTGTAATCTACATAAAACATGATTATGCTAAGAAACCTGAAATACTCTAGTAATGACAGAAAGGGTTTTTGTTAGTTTTGTTTTGAGACAGGGTTTTGTTCTGTAGCTATGCTGGTCCTGGACTCACTATGGAGCTCAGGCTGGCCTTGGACTGATAGCAATCCTCCTGCCTCAGCCTTCCTAATACTGGGATTACAGGTGTGTGCCACCACACCCCACTTATGTGGTGCTGTGGAATTGAACTCAGGGCCTTGAGCTTGCTAGGCAAGTGCTTTAACCGCAGTACTATTTTTTCAGCCCCTACAGAAAGATTTTGAACTAAAGTTAACACCATATTGAAAGGTTGGGATTAGAAATAATAACATTTCTGATTACTTTTATCACAGCAAAACAATGAGTTCTTGAAGAAGTTAGGAACATTCAGGGTTTGAGAGATATATTTACAGTATGGACTGCCTTTAAAAATTATAAACGTGTTTGGCAGAGGTGGAGACAGCTCCTCAGGACGTATTATATTACGATATTACAGTTTAAATACACTCAGTTTGGAGTTAGTGGTGGAAAGGATTATAGATGTCTGTGTGGGCTTCTTCAAAGCTGGAAGACTCTCCTTGTCCTGTGGCTGATTCTTTCACTCATCTGGAAATGAGCATGTTTATTCATGCACTTGTAGCAGTTCTTGCCAAGGGCTTTCTTTACCCAAGTCATTGAGAGTATTGGTATAGAATTAGTTTCTTAAATTATGTGCATTAATTTTGGGGGGATTACTTTGCTAGTTCTTAAGTCACATTGAGAACCAAGAAAGTAGATACGGTCTACAAATCTTAAGACTTGTAGCCAGTATCTGAAGTAAAAAGAATATTTTTATAAAGGTCAATTTCTTTAGAAAAGTGTGCTTACTGTGTGCTATATAATAAAATACAGATGAAAGAAAAAGTTTCTCTGTAATTATACATCTTATCAATAGAAAATGGATGCAGAATGTCTTTTAAGAAATGTAAATTCTCACATAGAGAAGAGTTTTATTTAGTTACGGTACTCAAAATATGCATGAAGATGAGTGTGGTATTTGAGAAGACTCTTAGGGTGTGCTTGGCTTTTTGGCAGGCAGAGATGGTTATGGAGAAATATCCATGCAGAGTACTGGTCGTGAGTGAGGATGGCTGTTGGTGTGTTGAGGGAGGAACAGTTGGCAGGTGTGTGTGTGAGAGAGGAATGGGAAGTAGAGCTGAAGAGAAAGGTCAGACTCATCGCCTGGAAGGCTGCGTTGGATACTTCTTACTTAGCACAAGTCCACGTTAATTCTGTAGACTTTGGGCCACCATCAGTTGCACCATTGCATCCAAGATGTAAGTGAATGAGTCAATAAATGGTGGCCCATCCAGACAATGCACTATTATTCAATTCTGAAAAGAAATGAGCTAGCAAGCCATGAAAAAACACAAAGGAACCCTGAATATGTTATAGAGTGAAAGAAGCCAATCTGACAATGTTAGGCACGTGATCTACTGTAAGACATTCTGGAAAAGGTGGAACCAGGAAGACAGTAACAGTGTGAGTACTTGGCGGGGACCGGAAGAAAGGCAGGATGAGTAGGTGGGGCACACTGGATTTTTGGTGAAAATACTCTATCATATTACTATCTAACTTCAGATGTGTGTCATATACTTTTTCAAACTGAGAATATAGACACCAAGAGTGAATGCTAATGTAAATTAGGAACTGTAGATAATAATGGTGTGTCAATGTAGGCTCATTAGTTATATAGCAAATATGTCACTTGGGGAGATGTTGATTACGGGGGAGACTCTGCGAGGAGATGGGGCGTGTGTAGGAATTCCGTACCTTCCACCCAATTTGTGAAACTACAGCTGCCTTAAAAAATAAATTTTGTTTTAATGGTACTGATTAGATATGCATATTAAAACACAAAACACACACAAAAAAGCCTCAAATCTTATCTTGCATTATATTTAAAATTAAAGTATAAACCTAAACATAAAAACTGAAACTATAAAGTTTCTGAAGAGGGTATAGATGAAAGTCTTCTTAACATTGGAATTAAAGATTTCTCCTAACTATAACAAAAATGTTAATATTTTAGAACTTTAGGATTTGAAATAGAGCAATAAAAAATAAAAGTCAGGACACGGGTTGGGAAGAAATGTTCATAATATGTGCCCGCTTTCCAAAGGACTTGTATCCAGGATATACAAGGGGGTTTTAAAAACTAATTTAGGTGATTTAAAAATGGGCAAAGGTTTTGAGCACAAACTTCATAAGATACATGTATAAGTGCATGGAAAGATATTTAATATCAGTAATCATTAGGGAGGCGCAAATTAAAAGCACTGAGAAGAAGTTGCACACGATGAGATGCCACTTGACACTTGAGAATGGCAAAATTCACGGGTGCAGACAGTATCTAAGTGACTGGGAAGTGCCCTTGCACACCACCGCTGCCAAAGAGGGAGGAGGAGAAAGGAGGAGGGAGACTTGGGACAACGCACCGACCGTGACCTCTGAAGATGCATGCTTTCTGATTCAGCACTTCTACTCCTGGGCATTTACTGAAAAGAAACAATAGAAACTGGGGGAAAAAATCCATTTGTATCAGCAAGCATTGTGGATAAATAAGTTTGGGCATATTCATACATGACCAATTAGAAATAAAAAGGAATATAGTAGTGGTACACCCAGTGTGGCAGAGTCTTAAGATAACTGTGCTGGCCATGGGAATCCAGACAAAAATAGAGTCAACACAGGATTTCATTTATGTAAATTTCCACAAAATGCAGGCTGCTCTGTGGTGACTGGAGGCACATGAGTTGTGTGGAGGGGGGCCATGGACAGAGAGTGCAGGGGACCTGGGGGGACCCTGAGGGGTGAGGGTTGTGTCCTGTCTCCATTGTGGTAGCTCTATGGGGTACCTACACGCCAAACCTTAACTTTCTTCTCGGTTAAAATTTGTATCTTCATAAAGTTGATTTAGAAAGAGAAAAAGCCATCTGCGTTCGCCTCTCCCCTGTCTCTTAGGTCAACGTCTTCCTTTGTGTCTTCTGCGGGCCTGACTCTGCGCTTACCCTTGCAGATGATTCATTCCGGATCCGTAACGCCAGCAGCACTCCAGCCTCCTTCTCTCCTGCTGCTCCCTTACCCAGTACCTCCCGGGGCACAGTGGGCACGGCCGACCCAAAGAGCAGCGGAAGTAAAGAGACGCAGCCCCGGAAGGCCACCTTGTGAGTCCATGCTGGCTGGGCGTCGTCGCCCTCTCTCCTTGGCACACTTCCCTCCTACAGACACCCTGGCCAAGGGGTAGAATGCATCTGCAGTGAGAAAGCGCTGTGAGCCCAGGGGAATTACTGTCCTGTGAGACTGTCGGAATAGGTAGTACGTTTAAGGTGATTTATATATGGTAAAGACATTGTGTCCTAAGACGGTCAACAACAAAAAGCTCCACATTTAATAGTTTCTTCTGATATTTGAGGACTGTTCTTTTCCACCTGTGGAATATTTGCATTGAGGGAATTTATCTCTAAGAAGATACTAGGTATAGTTACATCCCTCTTAACACATGGCTGTAGTATTTCATTGCCTTATGCGCAGAAAGAGGGCTACAGCTGGTGCCACTTGAGAACTATTACTGCAGCCAGGTTTGGTGGTACAGGCCCGTAATAGCACACCGGAGGCTGAGTCAGGAGGATCACTAGTTTGAGCCCAGCCTGGGCAATTTAGTGACTTAGAATGACTTTGCCTAAAAATATAAGAGAATAAAAGGACTAGGAATCTTATTAGCTGAGTGCAGAGGCCCTCGGTTCAATCTCTAGGACTGTTAATTAAAAAAAAAAGAAATACTGCAGCGGCATGGACCCCAGAATTTTGGCCTCAGTAATTAACTGGGCACACAGATGATACCTTTGTCTTGAAGTTCTGTTCCCCTCTCCCCCTCAGTTCCTTTACGTGGTGTGGGTGTCTTGCTTGCGCGGTTGTGTCTTTGTGTCTTTGAGCCTAAACATTTCGAAGGGTGGTACTGTGAAACTTACTCTGAGATCACACCAGGGTACAGAGCGGGTCAGCCAGGATGCGAAATCACAGTTACAGACGGAGGATTTCCCAAGGGCGCACACCCGAGCCTTCTGATTAGAAGGAAAAAGGCTGAATCTTATTTAAGTTCTGCTCTGAAGATATTTCTCTAAACTCATGAATATTTTCAGATAATATTTTCATCTTTTTGCAGAAACCCCATGTTGGGGTCCTTATTAGGAGATAAATTATATTTTAATTCATTCTAAGTTTTAATTGGTTCGGGGGACTAAACATATATGTATGTATGTGTGTATATATATATATATATATATATATATATATATATATATATGTAAGTTCATTTAGAATTTTAAAATAAATCTATTAAATGGGGCCCAAGGGAAGAGTAGGGCTGTATACTACAAAGAGGTAATACTGACAGGAGAACGTGGTATAGGTATTGCGGGTGAGGAGAGTTGGCACAGGGTGCCTTCCCTATTGCGGGTGCTTGTTCCCCACTTGGCAAATGCCCCAGTGATTACACAATGAAAGTTCCATTTAAAAGCCATGAGATGAGAGGCGGGACAGGCTGGTGCTCCCCAGAGCTGGTGTCGCGTGCCCACTCCCACCTGCCCCGCGCTGCTCCCCTGAGCATGTCTGTGAGGCGACAGGGCTGGGTCACTGTTGCTGAGTGCCGAGTAGCAGCACAGGCCTTCTCTCTGCTTATTGCTGTAAATGTTATAGGCATAAAAAAAAAAATCCTACCTCCAACTGAAACCTGGTATATTCAGGCGAGTACTCCTTTGTTTCAGATTACCTTGTCTGTTCTTTTATAGTTGAGCACGTTCTCTCCTTGTGTAGACTGAATTTTCCCCTTATGTAAGTGGTGTTTACTAAGCCGAGTCTAGAAACACAGACTCTCCTAAGAAATCACGCCGGACTGTTTCTTCTTTTCTGATGCTGGGGTGGAGAGACGGGCTGCAGCTGCTTCCTCTCTGGTTCCTGGCCGCACCCCAGCGCCACGCGAGTGCAGTGTGGCTGCCGGAGTGTGTGCTGCCGCTTGCTGGCGTGGTGGTCTGGCACCTACTCAGAGCCACGCCAGGGCCAAATGAGAACATGGTCTTTTCACTTAAAATAAGCCTACGAAGTGGTTTCCACAAAATATTATCTCAGTATCTGCTTCTCAAAAAATTACATGAGATTAATTCTTTTCACACCTGGTATTTAGAAAAAGTGGTGTCTTAAGTACAGATACGCTAAATGACTTTTAATTCTAGTCAACTGATATGCCTAGGCCTGTGTACTTTCCTTTATAGTTATACAAAATTAAAAACATAGGGAAACTGAATTAAATCGTGTGCTATGTTGGGTGCATGCCTGATTTTTTGGGAGTTAAAAATAATTATGAGTAATTAATAGTGTAATTTTTCTCTTGATCAGAACCTTTGTGTATTAGTTTACTCAAAGTAGCTTATCTAGGTCTGTCTTACTTTGCCAAACACTCCGTGAATAACATTTTTCATGTTTCCCTTTCCCTCCCTTCCTTGCTTTCTTCTTCTCTCTCCTTCTCCTCTTTTCTTCCTTCAGAAAATCCAGAAAATCAAACCCTTAAACCAGCTGCTTGATGGAGGCGGCAAAGCGGGAGACAGTGGAGTGCTGTGATTGCTGGAGCAACGCTAAAGCAGTGGCGGGGGCTTCTCCTTTTTTGTTGTTGTTGTTTGTTTTAATGAATGAAAAAAGAGACATAATGACAGCTTGTGTTAAACTCGGCCATTTTGAGTCACATTCCCTCAGAAGTGTATCTTTCTTTAATAATGTGGTACAGAATTCCAGTGTCGCAGGGCACTGCCGTGAGAAACAACTCCAAGTGTGTACTTTCACTACTGCGGCAGAACAGGCAAGTCGGACCTTGAATTGTGCAGGAAGCCTGCTCCTGTGTTGTTCCAGAGTTTTAGAGTTTAGAAATTGTGTAACTGTGCAAATCAGCTGACCTTGCCCTGCTGGGTCACCACAGGGACCGGATGGGTTGGATGGTAGGGAGACCACGTTTTCTCATGACTACACCCCCAGCAGAGAAGTCGAGCCGAACCTCTGTCCACGGTTTCATGAGTCCCACGATTGTGGTGGCAGTATGTTGTAGAAGGACAGCCCCCATTTAGATCTGACAATTAAAATACTGCAGAGATTTCTGATCACGTTGAGTTCCAGATACCTTAAAAATAATAGCTTGGTGATTTCCTTTATTTCCTAGAACTTCTTTTATAGATACTCTGTTTACATTTTAGATTATATTAGTCCTTACTCAGAATGATGAACTTGTTGGAATCAGCTGGGCCTCTGAGCTACCATGCTTCAGCTACATCAGCAGCCTCTGTTTGTACCAATGCTAATACTCCCTTCCCGTTTTGCCTGGGGAACATACACAGTTCTTAATTTTAGAATGTCAGTCCTTGAGAGATGCTGTATGAAGCTATTGTCAGCTTCTCTGTTTCAAAATGCAATCAGCATATAACTATATTGATATTAGAAAATACTTGTTTTTTTAAAATATATTGATGTGTATGATAAAGATGATCTAATTTGTGAATGCATATGCGTGTGGTTCCTTTTTATAATGTGAAATGGATAGTGGATTTACTCAAAATAAAACATAGGTTAACAAGATACCTGTGTTTGTGAAAGGGTTCTAGAGATTGCCTGCAGTTTTGTTCTTTGAGGCCCGTTCATTTTTGAGTGATGAGTAAGAGAAGCACACTGATGCCAACAGCAGCTCGCTCAGGGGCCGGTGGTCAGTGTGAGCCCTTCTCGCAGCGTTTCTGTCCCTTTGTCCTTCCGCCTGGCCTCTAGTGGCCTCTTTTGTCGTGATTCATAATTTCCTTCATCAGAGGACTGTCAGGTGAATGGAATTGGTCAAATACTCCTTTTATCAGGAGTTAAAGCTCCAGTAGGTATGAAACTTGACAATACTGGTTAAAGGAATTTAGCCCAGTTTCTGTGGGTTTCGCTGGACTATTTTATTGATGTCTCCTAGTAACCTCAGGAAGGTGGGACTGGAAGGATGACGAGTGGGAGGATTTGCGGTGCACAGGGGGACAGCAGGGCTGCGTCCCTTGTTCCAGTGCTTTGATTCATAGTCAGCGATTGATCCTGTTATTTTAAATAAAATGGAGAATGTCAACTTCATTGTTCAATAGTACATTTAACGGAGTTAGAAGCTTTTATTGTCCTTTTATGTATGTGAGAAGTGTAAAACTTATCTGAAAGAGAAGAAAACACCATCAGTTAAGGTAAAAAAAATTGCAGAAGTCAATTGCTATCTTATTCCTGTGCCTCAAATTCTCAGTTCAAACAAACAATTGCTTGTGGAAGTTTTCTCCCCTCCAGATATGGTACCTCCTAAAATTTTTGAAATGCTTGTTAAATAATACATCCAAGGACATAGAAACAGAATAAAAAATAAACTGATGACAATTACGACTATCCACATATATCTCATTTGTACCAGACCCAAGACTTATACGCCCATAAGAGTTCTGCTTAACACTGTTTAGATGCATGACAAGGCAAGATTTGCTGCCATCCCCAGTCGAGAAGAACCTACCTGTCCAATTCTGGCTGTGTTCATTTTGGAGTATTGTGTTGTCATAGACTTGCCTTGATTTTATCTCTTAGAAATAAGAAAGTTGCCTGAAGCCTATTTCATTCTTCCATCTGTAATTTCCCACAGACAAACTTAACTAGCCGAACCCGCACAGATCACTTACGGACATCAGCTGAGTTTCGCCCTCTCCATCTCTTTCTAGACCCTAGAATTTCCTACCTTTAAATGTCAAATTGTGCTGTTAGATGGATTGCTGGGGTGAATGAATGCCTGGGGTGCTGAAGATGATTTTTAGACTGCGCCTTAATATTACCACCTGTTCACATTACTCTGATTCATATTAGTAGTTAAAATAAAAAAAAATTAAATTTGAGTATGATCCAACATTAGATAACAACAGATAGAAATCCAGATATACATTTGGTCAACACAGTTGACTTTCTAAGATCTGTTAGCTCTGTGATTCTCTGAATTTACTCCTAAGGTTGTCTCTTATTTCTGTGACAGAAAAAGACTGCTTAAGAAAAATATTTGCTGTTTTCCCTTTCCCTTTTTGGTAGAGTTCATGCCTATGTTCTGTTTAACTAAGGTGGGCAGTTCTGAAATGAATGCTTTCTGGGTAAGACATTCTTGAGAAGGAAGGAAGGAAGGAAGAATGTGTAGGGCTTGGTCATTAGACACAAGAGGGCAGGCTGTGGCTCTCCATGGCCTCACTGGGTGACAGCTGTTTCCCTTCCACTGAGATAGTAATACAGGGTTTGACTTACTTGTCAGGTGCTATGGGCACTGTGTCCAAGGCTCACCATTCCTTTAAGGGCCTATGAAGATGTTTCACACCTAGCACAAAGCAAGGTACATAGATACCAGATACATAGGAAGGAGATTCATCTTCTTATGCAACTTTACCCCACTATAGTTGTACAATTTTGTGTGTGTTTGTGTGAATTTTTTTCTATGAAGAGGGCCCACAAAAGCAAAAAGTGCTTAGTGCCCATAAAAGTCACAAGGTGATCCTGTCTGGATCACTTTCTCCTTTGTAAATTGGATGATCTGTGGCTCAACCAGGTGCCTTTGTCTAGTGACTGGGTGCACCATGGAGTCAAAGACCATCATGGAACTTATTTTGCACTAGAGAGAACTGGAGAAGGCAGCACGAGTCTACTCTGTCATCTTGCCCCCAGAGGTTCTGTAGTGCAGTCGGAGTCTGCCTTTCCAGGCCTGGATATTGGGAGCTGTTGAGGGGTAGAGACATTTCCTTAGCCGGTCTTCAGTCCATTGCCAAAGGCTCTTAGGAGCACGCTTAACATGCCAGACATGTCACAAAACTCTGCATCACGTGTATCAGTTTAATATTTGTGTTAATTTTAGAAAAGCCCAAACTAGTTGAAAACAGCGGGGGTGTGCTCTTCCTTGGCCATCCAGCAGGACAGGTCCTCTTCAGTGCGTGTTGGCACGCCGGGTCCTCATACAGGCTGCAAGTCACATGAGAGTCGGATCCACCACCCTGCCCAGAAACAGGAGCATCCTAGAGGTTTCCTTGTAGATCATGAAGTGAAAAGGCCGGTTCACCTTAATGATGGGAGGCATGGAGTAAGCTATGATTTCTGACATGGTTCCTGCCACTGCCTCTGTTCCTGTTTCGTCTACTTCAATTGTTGATTGTTGTAAAATCTAGGAAAGGAGATAATGTGTAAGACCATGTAAGTGGCAGCACAGAGAGGGAGTGGAGCCCTGGAAACCTCACAGTAGTCCCGCCAGCTGGCCATGCACCTGGGGTTTCCTAGCGCAGGGCCCATCCATGCCTGTCCTAAAAAGAAGGACCTCAGGAACCCAGAGTAAGATGTGGAATGTGTGGAATACGTTCTGGGTTTGGTACCAGGGACTCTGTAGCTGGAAATTTCTAGACACAGGAATCCAACAGACATTTATTGAGCATGTACTTTGTACATCTTGTTCTTTAGCAGAGCTGGTGCTTGCTCAAGAAGGAGTTTTGGGCTTCCTAGGTCACCTGAGGCCTTTAACTTTTCCTTTAGGCAATCAGAGTAGGGACATTGCATGGTGAGTCTGGGGAGCAGCTGCCCAGCACCTGGTGCTGCTTTGAGGCGTTTGCTGGGACAAGCCAGAGATCATGGACAACTTCTCCAACTCTGCTTGCCTGTACTTAGGTCACTTGCCTGTTGGGGCCCTTTTGTCCAAGACGCTAATGTGGCATAAATCATGTGCCTTTGTTCTAAGAGGAGGTAAGGAAAGTGCCAGTGTTCTTATTTTCTGGCATAGGAAATGTATTTTCTGGCCAAAGCAAATGGAGAATATTTAAAGGTTCCTGATCTAAAGGGCATAATGGTGCTTTGTAAAACTGTAGCACACTTCTTCAATTTTTCTTACAATTGCAGCAGAACCTGGGCGGGGGGGGGGTG